>VKOC01005813.1:0-17207 GCA_009364415.1 Spea multiplicata
CACCATTACATATTTTCATATAGTGTACTGAACTGTAAAGTGTTTGATTGGGAGAAAGTTGTAGACCCCTTTAAATCAAAATGTGCTCAAATAGTTTATTATATTCTTGTATGGCATATTTGCCCTGTATATTAATGAAACTCCAACAACAGCATATGTTATTTGATATCACTTATAGCTCTCATTTGCATTTGTGAACATTTAGGAATTTTCGAAACGTAAACATCAGATTTTGGGGTCATTTTGGATATGATGAGTAGATGTATATATATATAATAATATAAACACTAGGTAAATTAAATGTAATAAGTCATTTTTGTTGGATACTATGAGGGTAAATGGATATGTACTTTTATGAATGTTTCTCTCATTAAAGTTTCTCCCAGGTGTATTTACAAAGGGCTGCTGTAAAGAAAGTATGGAAAATTTCCAAAACTTCAATTAGATTTTTTTTTTAAATTTCTTTTGTAGGTTAAAAGGAAATCTTTTCCGCTCCTAAGCTACAAAAAATTAAAGGCGATTTATTGTACATTTTTAGCTGTAAAGCCTACAAATTTGGGAGTGGTTCACTTACATGAATGGTTTTCAACTTGGTTTAAATTATGCCTGTTTATGTGTGCCAGCACTAAATAAACTTTTCTTCCCTTAGATTTTAGAATTTTAGGCATATCCTGATTAAAACTTTAGGTTAAGAACATATTTTTAAATTAACAATTTTTGCGGAAACTTTTAAGTTATTATATATATTATATATATATATATATAAAATAATATAATGTATACTGTTAGTTAAGTGTTCTTTTGTACCTATTCTTTGTAGTGACTATAGCTTGTACTGTTTTTTTTGCATTATTTATACTTGCTTTATTTATTGTTATTTTTTAGATATTGTCAGTTTATTAGTATATTCAATGTATTATTTTGTTTATTTTTAAATTCATTGAACATATTGGCCTGATTGGAATCTAAATGGCTATATCTTTTATTTTCCATGTTGTTACAATTATTATTATTTCTTATTTGTTAAAAGCTGTCAAATTTATAATACTGTATTATAGAACAAATACTTAAAACATCTGCTTATTTTTAAATGACGGTACCTTTGTTTAGCTTTTTAATTATACAAAAAGTATAGTTACATTAACAAAAAATATCAAACATTATCTTGATGTTTAGAAGAAATACATATGTACTTTGTTAGCGTGTTATGGTGTTGAACGATGGTTCTGGTGGCTTTCAAGCGCTGAAAATGTTAACATTTATACTAGTAGAGAGACATGCGAGGAATGCCCACCCGCCCAGAGGAGTCCACATTCTGTTCTGGTAGTGAAAGTGTTATGAAGCGGCTTTTCTCCTTTTTTTATTGTATGGTAACTCTTGAAACTAACAACAAAACAATTTTTCCGCTTTACAGTCTCAGAGAGATTATTTGGGACGGTCAGATATGTAATCCTTCCTTTTTTCCATGACCCCTAAAAATAACTCTCTCCATGAGATGGGATTTCATATTCCCCCCAAATGACCGTCTCCCCTGACCCAATAATGCCTGAGTGGAAAGTCTGAATGTAAAAATACCTGTTTATAAATAGACAGACAGGGTTCTCTCTTCACACAGGGTCCTAATGCTTGCTAGGATTCAGTTCAGCCCTTTGACCGTTAAGCGATGGACACCCAAAGCGCTCTCGATGAGCCATAATCCTACAAGACTTTATCTAATTAACACGTAGCTCTCCAGCTGATACACAGTTCTGTAACACAAGTTTTAGCATGTAAATTGTTTATATGTTTTTTTTTACCCTAACACTATGCTCTCCGACTTCATTATTGTCCTTATTGTTTGTGAATGTAGTAGTAATCTAAGCATTCTTTGTTGGCTCTGTGGCCTCAGTCTGTCTTGTTGACTTTGGAAGCACAAAAAGGAGACCCCATCAACAGATCTCACGGGACAGCCAGAATCTGTATAAAAACACAAACTATTTCAATAGGTCATTAAGGAAGATTGTAATCAAATATTTTGACCTGTATTACTTCTCATAAACACAGCTATTCTTATAAAGAGTAATGTCTATATACCGGTAGTCCCAATGTATGCAGAACCTGAGATGTACATAGGATAACAAGGTCCCTACTTGCAAGCTTGAGATGGAATGGTGGGGAAACATATAAGGTGTGGAAATATGAAGATGATTGACTCTGCCAGCTGGGCAGATGGTTTCATTCGAGATAAGGTCTGATGTCTAGTTGAGTAGGTTGCAGACACCTTTTAAAGATAGGAAGTCATCTTTGATTTAAATAAAAATTAAGAAGAGTAAAACATTTGAGATTATGAGTCAGGGCAGATGTTGAGCTGTGGAACCTGATTTGGTTCAGGGGTTTTCCATTAAAAAAAAAAAAGTTACAATGTGTTGCTCCATGTACGTAGCATTGGCAAATTCCTCCATCTGCTTTACTCCCCTGTGATGCATCATTTGTTTTCTTTATTTGCCTGAGGATTTTCAACCCATGATATTTTTAAACTCAGTCCCTTTTTTTAACACTTCCTTATATTGATGCAATGTTATATCATGAGTTATTGCAGAAACAATATTGTGATGTCTACAATTCTCCGATTGTTTGAACTATTTTGAGGCTGAGCAGTTCTTCATGGATAATAACGATATCTGGATTTCTGGAAATCAGCTGTACAACGTACAACATTCTTAAGATCCAAGCATGTGATATGAAAGAATCTATTTCAAAAGGAGAAACCCAGGCATTGTAAATGTCTTCATAAGAGCCTACCTGGCTTCTTGTAGGCTCTTTATAATCAATCATTAACTTTGATTTTATTAATTATTAGTACCCCCTAGTTATCAGCATTTGGCCATGGACAGTTGTGCAATTCTGATATGTTTATAGTGGGGAAAAAGTGTGATGGAAAACCCCTCCACTCAGAATTAAGAAATACCAGAGGCAACAATATGTAAAGGATGATCACCACACCTATATTAACTTCCCATAAATTATTGACCTTAAATTGATGTTGGCCCCCAACTTTGCAGCTATAACAGCTTCCACTCTTCTGGGAAATCTTTCCACAAGATTTTGGGAAAGTTGTACCCATTCATCCTGTAGAGCATTTGTGAGGTCAGGTACTGATGTTGGACGAGAAGGCCTGGCTCACAATCTCCGTTCCACTTCATCCCAAAGTTATTTGATGGGGTTAAGGTCGGGGCTCTGTGTGGGCAGTTTGAGTTCTTTTACACCATATCTTTATGGAGCTTGCTTTGTGTACTGGGGCACAGTCATGCTGGAATTTGTATGATGTAGCATTAACATTACCCTTCACTGGAACTAAAGGACCCAAACCCTGAAAAACAGTCACAGACCATCATCCTTCCTTCACCAAACTTTACAGTTGGCACTATGCATTCTACTAAGCACCGTTCTCCTGGCATCCTCCAAAACCAGATTTTTCCACCAGACTTCCACATATCATCATAGTGAAGTGTGATTCATCACGCCAGAGAACATATTTCCACTGCTCCAGAGTCCAGGGGCGAGGGGCTTTACACCACTCCAGCCCACGCTTGGTATTGCACATATTGACCTTCAGCTTGTATGCAGCTGCTCGGCCATAGAAACCCACTTCACGAAACTCCCAACTAGGTCTGCAACAACTAATCGATGAAATCGATAATGAAAATCGTTGACAACGATTTTCATTATCGATTAGTCAAATTGATTTTTAGCCATTATAAAGAGGTTTTTTTCAGAGCAAATGCTCTGAAAAACTCCTCTCCTTATATAATCCGACCTCAAACAGAGATCAGATTATAACACTAGAATCAAGATCCCCCGCAACGCTGCAGGGGACCTGGATTCCCCTCACTGTCAGCCGGTGGGTGTCCGTGCAATGTGCACAAACAACTTCCGCCTCTCCCCTCCACTTCTGCTCTGGGGCTCCTACGATGCAGCGCTAGCATCACATGATGTAGAAGCCCCAGCGGAAGTGAAGGGGAGTAATGGAGGCTGTCTGTGCACATTGTGCAGACCCCCACCGGCTGACAGAGAATTGGGGTCTCCTGAAGACGATCATCCTCTCTGTCAGCTGGTGGGCGTCTGCGCGATCCAATTTATTCTTATCACAATTATTTTCCACAATATTATTTTTCCTGTTTCTTCTTTATAGTTTAGTTGTTACCACCAACCACTTTTTTTCTGTTTCTTCACTTTATAATTTTATTACATAGAGGTTTTGTTTGCAGGATCGCACATGCATTTTATATTTATTCACTTTAAATCCATAAACATAGACTGGTTGAGGACATCCAGAGTCATTTTTAAACTGGATATAGTTTCAAAATGTTTGTTTATTGTTGATTAATGATAAATGTTGATTAGACAGATGTCTGTTTCCTTTGTAATAAGGATACCTGCAAAGCGAACCTTGTTTCGTGAGAAAGTTTAAATTCTGGCCGCGCTGCTTCAAGTGTTTTTCCGTAATCCCTTCAATTGGCACTTTGAGACAAAAAAAAGAATTTCCAACGTTATCATTATTTAGGTTAATGAGGCTGTGAAATTGTGAAAGTATGATGTAGATCAAATTTAGCATTAGCCATAACATTTATTTCTAGGGTTCAGGTGTGACTATGGGCTGTTATTAAATCATCGTGGTATGGTAGATTTAGAAGCAGCTTAAGGCCCACGTTGGTCAAGTGGGTCCCTTAAAGCATGAAGGATAGAGCCCTATAGAAGACAGAAATCTGTGAGAAAGGTTCCCTATAATGTAATGTAACTGTAATGTATTTTTCTTTGAAACAATGTGTGAAAATTAATATTATGCTCTTTAGTTTGTATAACTGTTTTTTTTTCCAAATAATATAATATTTTATTTATAGGGTTACTATATGTGCTTCTATGCGTCCCAAGACGTTTTAGAAGGTTGTTCAGTGCTGGGGGAGGTGTTCCTATGAAACGATAAAGAAAATCAGCGGAAGCTGTCAGTCTTTGCCATTGACGTCATGTGACGTGTACTTTTACCTGAAAGGTCATATGAGTTGTGAGTTTGCACTTAACTCTACCATTTAATAATGGATTTTCCAACCATCTACTAATTCTACCTATTATAGAAATTATTGTGATGGGTAGTGTCACGGTCAGGACTACTTGCCAAGCCGTGACTGTGTGGAGGGCGTGGGCATGAAGGGGTTAATAGCACCAGGCCTCTGGATTTACTAACTTGACCCCTTAACAAGGCAAAAGTTACACCAAATTAACCCCCAAATCCTGCCTGTATCCCCCCAGGTAGTCTGCCACCACTCACGATTTTGATACCGGATTCGTGAGAAATCCGAATTAGAACCTTTATCTCTATATATATATATCAACCCACCCCGGGCAAACAACATATATATATATATCCCGTAGAACGTAATAACAATATGGTAACGTGTTATCCTCTCTTAGGGTTTGTGGATATCGATACTAGAGCCCAAAGACAGACTTGGATTTTGAATATTTTAATAACAAAAAGACAAAGATTACACAGTGCCAGAATTACAAAAAACAAGACATACAAAATAAAATAAAACGGCAAACAGTTCTTAAAAACAATGGGACTTAAACACAGGACCCTCACTCACGAGTTTCTCCAATAAGTAGGCCTGTGGGAACTCCTTAAGTCCAGATGGTTTCTTACGATGTTGTTCCGATCAGAGTATATCATGGAGTTCTGCTTTGAGGTCGCTGCATTGTCCCTAAATCAGACTTTTGCAAGCAAACGCCCCTCTGACCACATGACTGATTATATGACACCATCCCCAAGAATTGGGTCCCATCTTTGATGTGCCAATAAGTTATGGTGGGGTAAAGGTGATGGAAACCCCTCCACTTAAGATAGGAATGGAATTCCTATAACTCAGGGTCCTTATCCGTTAGGCCATGAATCACCACAGGGGTCCTTTGGAAAGACGACACTTCCAGCCAGAACAGACACACAGGGCATGCACAAAGAAACACATCCAAATCATCATCAGATTAACCCATTGAATGCTAAAACAAAGAAACTAACCACCTCTGCTGGGTTACCCTTCCATGCATCCACTACATTATATGAGTTAATCATGACAGGTAGAGTAACCAGATGGCTCCTTTAATTAGGGACCCTTATGGGTTGCATTAAAATCATTGTGCATTTTTATGCATATAAAGGAGCCCCCCATATAAAGGAGCCACTCCCCATCCTAGTGATGGATATAAATTACAATGAGTTTATATTTATTCAGGTCTTGACAATGTGAGACATGTCCTTGAGCTTCTTCCCAGAAGGACAATACAGTAAGCAGTTTCAGCTTGATTTCAGGGTCTGAGCCCTGCTTGTACATTGATGTCCTATCTTTATTACTGCAGACTGATTTTGTTACAGATGCTCAGGCATGATCAATAATCTGCCTTATAATTGAGTTCAAAATCAGCAGAGATACAATATCCCTATTCCATGTTATTAGCAGAATGAAGAATAATGTTTAGTGTCCTTATAGATTGTGTTTAGGATATCGTGAAATATTTTTCTTGTGTTAGAATATTTCCTAGGTATGAGCACATCACGGTGTTCCACAGCCCTAAAACGCAATGATAACAAAAATGTGTATAGAAACAGCAGAAAATGTGTTGATATACTAAAATCCGTAAATAAAAGTCTATTATTCTTAAATGATTTACTAAACTAATTCAGATCAAGCTATCAATACGTCACAAAGTTGCATAAGGTCTTGGTAAAGTTCCATTCCCTAGCCATACCCCCTAACCCTGTCCCCCTAATACAAAAGCAGCCCTTGTTGGTTATTTGAAATGTTTTGGGGAGCGCAGCCACCAGCTCTGTTAAAACCACTTTGTTGCGAGGGACTGATCCCCACCATAATTTGCCGGGGGTTCAGACGCAACCAATGTATGATGGCAGCGAGGGTGCAGAAGAGCTGTCCTGAGACAAAGGTAGAGGTCTTACTGTGTTACTATGTTAATGTATGTTATTGTATGTTATGTATCTTAGTATGTTAGTCATTTTTTTGTAATTTTAAGTATGTTAGTGTGTGTTTGTCTCACACTGTGTTAGTATATGTGTGTGTAAGTATGTTAGTATATTAATGTGTATGTGTTAGTATGTGTATGTGTGCGCCTAGAACCATACCGAATTTGGCGACCGCTTATCATGATATTTGTGACATATACTTTAGCAGATACTCACCTTCTGTGTATGAATTATACAGGGCATACAGACACAGAGGCAAAGAGGGGTCCAGGGAGAAAATGCACAGCTTTTCATACATAGCTTCCATAGTTGGAAAATAGTTATACAGACAGCATTCCTCCTAGTAATCGTGTGATTTATTAAAACCGGTAAGTGCTAGATATCACTTACATGTTGGTATATATTACGGTTGCCCAACAGCATATTTCTAAGGTCTATTGATGATGGCCAAGTTTCTAGGACAACGTGTTCCAAAACAATTTGCTGAGCTATATACATAGCAAGCTAAGCCAGTCCCTGTTAGGGAAATTAACATTCTGAATAGTTTCTTTAAAAGACTGAGGATAAGCTCTAATAACGGCAATGATAGCAGCATTAGCAGAAAAACAAGTTATATCACTTATAGGCACAGTAGGATATTAATACCTATATAGGATGACCAGCACATCTAAAGTGCTGCCCTATATCCCACATACCGCAGCGCTTTGCATGTGCTGGTCATCAGCATGTTAATTGTATAGTTTATGTCCTGGAAACATGGCTGATGTAGCCATCATATTTCTCTTTTTGCTTTGTTCCAATCCAAGAGAATATACTATGCACAATAAATATGTCCTGCAGCTGAAAAGTAAAAGTGGCTACAGATTATGACTTTCAAAAAGCTATTGAATTTAGGCTTTTTCCAAGAAAATGTGTCAGGCATCCCATAGGTCATTTCTTCGTTTCTTTGACATTTTCAACATATTAATCACTCTATTGAAGATGCTTCTCTGAAATTATTTGTAGTTTGTAATAAATAGTATGTTTAATTCAATCTTAAATTATCCCAGATTAAGCATGTGCAGATTTATTTCGAATGCAATTAATGTCCTTGTTTAAATAATACAAATGTGGCTTTTCTTTAGCACAAATGTTTCCAATTAGTTTGAAATGTGGAATTTGTTAAATCTATTCATATTACTTAGTATCTGCAAGTGGAAGCATACGATAAATAAATGTTTGCTTTATAAAACCCCATCCCATTTAAGCTTTTCCATTAAATCATGGGGGTCCAACTCAGTACACAATGGCTAATAACAAATCCTCTGATTAATATACTGGTATTATCAATAACTGTGCAATATGTTCTGTGTCCCACGAAACCTGTTTATTCACTAAACATCACAGTGACATGACTTAGCTATGCATTATATATATAGGGTCATTTGAGCTTTTCAGGCAAAACTCATCAGACCTGGGCTTTCATAAATCGTTGTACCATGCCTTGACATGCATCTTTCTTAACTCGCCGTCAATACACTGTTTATCAAATGAAACAAGGGTCCCCTTTCAAGTGTACATTTAACTAAAAGGTAGGGGAAAAACCCCCCTTGAACCTTTCCCTAATATGCTAGGAAATGTGTAGGTGAAAAAATGTACCGGTAATTTAAACATTTCCAGATTGCCAGTGTTTCCAGGTACTACTAATGTCATTGAAGTAGATGGATGAATACCATAACACAGGAAGCTTCCTCCCACAGTATATATATATATATATATATATATATATATATATATATCATGGCTTGTCTATTATTATTAGGATGATTTTGTACTGTATGTCATAGCACTGGATAAACAGGACATAACAAGTAACATATATCATAGTGTTTCCATGTACTACTAATGGCATTGAAGTAGATGGATATATACTATGACACAGGAAGCTTCCCCCCCACAGTATATATATATATATATATATATATATATATATATCATGGCTTGTCTATTTTTATTATGATGATTATTATTGTACTGTATGTCGTAGCACTGGATAAACAGGACATAACAAGTAACAAATAAAAATTTGACAGAAGGTGTAGAGGGCTCTACTTAAACAAGCTTAAAATCTAGAGGCTATCTGTAGTGTTTCTCACCCTGTCCTAGCCATGCACGAAGGCATGCATATCAAACAGTATGGAATATTAATTAGGACAGTTACCAGCAACTATATCTGTGATTGACTGTCCAAATCTGGACATTTGCTTAACCTCCTATAGCCTGGTGAAGCATGAAAACCTATGCTGCGGAGATCTGTATCAGCTCCCGGGATCTCCCATGTTACCAACCCATTGAGCAGCAGCGCACCTAGGAACCTTATAGGGCATCCGCAAATTAAACCTGGAAACATTGGGCGTGACTGTCTCTTTAAAAGAAAATTTCCAAATAAATAAGTCTTACAATTATATGGATGCAGGACATTAGAGGGGGGCAGCCTTTTACAATGAGAATATCTTAAAATAGGTTTCTGCTCGCTCCCAAAACCACTAGATATTTCTTGCCATGTAACAAAATGTGGCTTTAGCTGTTTCCCGATCATACGTCATGTCTCTTTAATTATACGATAGTGGCTAAATTTGATATATAATATTAGAAGAAGTTAATCAAATTTTGGTAAGAAACCAAAGGACCCATGTCCATCTAAACAACAGCTTCTTTGTATTTTATTTTTAGTTTTCTCACCGCTGAACTGGTTTGCTTATCACTGCTATTACTGTTTGCTTTAGAAATCTAAATTGGGTACTATGGATGTTTTGAAATCATTTTCCAAGTGTGTTCTTTTGATGTTATTTTAAGTACTCAAGCTTTCTTGAGTATACTTTTGTGAACTAAGGGTTCTGTGGATGGATGTTGAACAAGTCAGTGGGTGGTTGTTATTCTAGTTTAAAGAGCCATTAAACTATGAAAATAACAGTGGCCACGGTTATTTTTCTTTCCCGAAGACTTCAGTAATTGTACAGGGTTTATCTGGTGAGGTACACTTGTTTTCTGTAGCTGTCCTACTGTGTATTTCAGCCATTCGGCTTCAGATTGTGAATGTGTTCTCTCACGGCTTCCAAACGCCAGGTTTCTAGTTGCAAGGGGATAGTATCGGTCACTTTGACTAAGGAGTTTTTTCTTAAAATTTTGTCAAACTAAATTTTTATTCTTTAAAATAACACAAAATAAGTTAAAAAGTATAGTTAAAGGGGGCCAACCACTAAGAGGAGGAGAATCTCACCATTTTGATTCAACTTCCTCTACGCGTTTATTTTTTGTTTCCATGGCACAAAAATGGGACGAAAATGTTGCACAAACACTCAAGTCTACTTATATTCAATACTTTCTAAAATAAACTTCAGTCCACCCTGCCCTTTCCCTTTTCTGTTATAGCGGGGGGGGGGGGGTGAGGGGAATCGCTATCCAAACTCAAACGTAACAGGAAAGGTAGCAGTGGAGAAAAGCATTGCTCTTTCACCTGCTACTTGAAGAGGTCAACCTGGAGCACCAGATCTTCATTTACATGAAGTAAAAAAGCTTGCTCATAGTTTGACCTTTAGTACCAACTTGCTCGTCCTAACGCATAGCAGAAGTAGAGCAAGCTGAGATGACCTTGCCAATGCTAATGTCAAGGTTTATGTTGTTCTAAACTCCCTAAGCACCGGCGATACATAGCTGAAGGGTCTGTGCCACCAGGACTGTGATCTGATGACTGCAAGGTGTTAAAGGAAACTGACTTACTGAAGTGCCTGTTCTGTACACCAACAGATATGAAGAAGCTTTTCTGCTGGACACAAGATCACTGACACTTTGTGTTCCTTAAAACTCACTTGCAGTGTCACACTAAAGTGCATCTGCCTTTTACATGATAAAGTAATCGTAGGTGTTGGATGATTGCAGTTGAAGAGGGGCTCCTGCTGTCTATCGTCCCAACACCTGGCGGACTTTGATAAATAGCATTGTGATGAGTGTGTTGTGAATGATAGAATGCTTATAAATCATTTTCTGTTAACCTCTAACTCCAACTAATTGCACCCATAAAATATTAATTTTTGTATCCATAGGTAACATATCATATTTATATATATATAATAATTAATAATTAAATGTCTGCAATACCACATTTAGAAATTCAAGCAATAACTTTTTAAGACCTGTGCGCCTTATTTATATTGACTAATCAACACATCAAACACATATCAAATGTTTATTGGTCCAAACAAAGATAAAATGGTTGCCTACACATATTGACTGTATAGCAAAATATATACAAATATACAAAGAAAAGGAACCAAACAAAAACCACCAAAGGGAGGCTCAAGAGCTACCTGCAGCGTATGCAAGGTCCTGTTGGATATCTGAGTTATGACTACTAAAGCATCATTCAGATGTCGCCACTACAGTATAGATCACTGAATAACAAGAATAACTCTCTCTGTGGAATTACTACTAAAATTGAACATTAACATTTGCTATATATGTTATGTACAGATCAGATCTTCGGTACTTTTTAACCAATGTATTGCCAGATACAAGTGCTTTGATCTGCTTAAACGGCTGGTAATTCAGCCATATTTTAGATTACTGAGACTGTAGCACATTAACGTTATGCACATGTAACAAACGTCCAAAGTGCATCTAAAGAATGCCACACAGAAAAGAACATCCGATTGTAAGGAAAACATCCCTTTGTCTGTAGTGCATCCTCTAATCTCTTGATGACCAGAAGCCCACTGTGGGGCACATAAGGGGTCACCACATAATGAAGGTGGACTAGGACCCTACCTCGACATTCTCGTTATGAGAATGAAATTTTACCCCTCGCGAATAAGTCATCCATTTCAGTTCAGTGGTGTGACTTTCCCAGATATATTGCATTCATGTAATTGCACGGATTGTCTCTGATCTTAAAAAGCGGCCATTCTAAGTTCTAATGTTTGAAATGTATCAAATGAATCTTCTGTACAGCCAGCGGAAAACTATGTCCAACACACATCTCCTACTGATGGCATATCATCTCCCAATATTACACTCCTTTTCATTACCACATTGTTACGTTTATGCCACGTACTCCATCAACAAACCATGTCAGAGAATGGCTATTTTATGTTCATCATAAATGACTGGGTCGTTTTTAACATGTATGCCTTTTTTTTTTTATTATTATGCGTCTTTTTTTTTTTCCATTCCCTACTATGTACTACATTTGTTTGGAAGAGAACGTAGCTATGTTAACATTCAATGAGTTAATTAATTGTAAGAGTGATGTGGTTACCCACTGAGGTGACAGCCTCTGGGCAAATGAGTCCTTGCCTTTCTAGGATGCATGTCTGTTTATAAAAATGAGACAGATTTGTGTAAAGAACATTTAATAGATCAAACATGTTTTCCCTGGCAAGCAAGCGTACAATGGATTTTCAGTGTGGAGAACTTGTTTTTATGGATGCTTGCTGTGAATGAATCACATAATTTGAGTTTAAATATATATAAAACAGATAGTAATTCTGAAATACTGTATTTCAATGTTTGATCAGTTATTTAACCTGTTATCTACAAATATGAGGTTTTATAATCACGTGACATTAACTTCCAAATTCGATAATTTGTTTTAATACAATTTATTGAAACGTTAATTTAATTAAAAGTTTACACCCAAGACGATTCAATGCTTATTTTTTCTTTAAATCACTATAATTGTTTGGTAACAGTTTAATTCTTTCCCCAGCACTATCTGCCATCTGTGAGATTTCCAGAGTGAAAAATGAAGAGATTATTTTGTCTTCTCTAATTCCACAGTAATTGACTCTGTTTAGATTTTGTTAGTGGACACTTCATTCGGCCTGTCTCGGATCTGTCTGGCTCTACTGGTGTTGATAGTCAGCCAAATGAGTTCCTAGGTGGCTTCATGCTCAATTAGTCGGCTCATATATTTTTTCTTTTGGTGTTTCATACTCCTCTTTGAGGATGCATCTATTCCACGTAGCCCAAACAGTAAATCAGTAATTTTAAATATACAAGACATAAGAGTATATTAGCAATGGAGCAAAAGGGGCTAAGTCAGACCTTCAACTGATCAGTCACACAACTGATAATGGCTGCTGTCCTTATCTTGTCTGTCAAGGTAAAACGGGACAATTGTTGTGTGAAATGCCACTGGCCGAATGCTTGATGAAGTCTACTTGGTGAAAGGGTTGCTTTAAGTCCAAATATTCTAAGTAACAAATAGTTAATATGGCTACATATAGCCCCATTTGGAAATAAACATTAGCCAAGCAGAGAATAGGTTGTTGTGTGTCTACCTGGAGCACATTGTGTAAACCTTTTTTTACACAATGAAATATCCATAAACGCTGATATAACAGAACAGAGTAAGGTCCCATGGACCCAAATGGTCCCAGCTGTAGTTGTCACCATTTGTTTTTTTCCTTGCTTTTCTGATAATGGAGCTTAGAATGTGCTCTTTGAATAAATGTTTAAATAGAGGACAAATACCTGAAGCTAGTAAGGACAGGATAGCAGGACAAGACTGAAGATTAACATTACCAGCTATAAAATTGTAGGACCCATGGCTACTTGGTGCCTGATATTTATCTCACCTTGGATTAAAGGATGGATGGGTAGATCTCTGTGCATACATCCATGCTCATTTGTCAGTGCCATCTGTATAATGTATCATGGATATAAGTGTACTGATTTCATGTTCTTGTTCAGATACTGTTCTTTGTAATAGTAGTCTAAAGTGGTGGCTGTTTCCTATGTGAAGAGACAATTAATTATTGTTTCCACATTTTACTGGTGCTTCACGTCTCACCAGTAAATATGGGTAGTTCTGCATCCTGCTGTGTGTATACCGCGGTTAATAACGCTATGTGATTGCTTGCACATGTATCATTTAATGTACTATGATTTAGAATTCTCCATCTTGTACAGTTTAGGTCCTTAATGCAAGTCAGTTCTAATACCGTAAAGAGCTGTTTTAGAATGGGTGGATTTAAATACCGTATATTGTATCTTTATGTGTATGTATATATATATATATATATATATATATATATATATACATACACACTTTATATATGTCAAATAATTACTAAGGGACCCCAAACCTTTGAACGATATATGGTGACAGAGTGCAAGATACTGTTCTGGACAATGCATATTTAGCACCCAGAGTGCTAGGATTTCTACGTTGGTGGGTAGTCCTGGTCACATCCCACAAGAGTAGGTAACCGGAGCCTAAAAGTTCCCAAGTATTATAGGTGGTGGTCAACAACATAGTAAAATCTAATATGTCCTGGAAAAAATGGCTGATGTGGCAACTGTTGGAACGGTGATTTGTACAGTGAAATTTAGGTTCCTGGGGTGTAGTATTGGGAAAACTTGGTGGGTCAGTCTTCCCAACTAACAAATTGTGTGTGGAACAGAACCCACTTTGGGTCTTCCATAGGACCTAGTCCAGGTTTCATGAATATGGATTACAGACACCAGTAAATGGCTGTAACAATATAGGGCAAGCTAAGGCTGGGCTCTTCACAGGATATTTTTCCTTGAGAGAGGCTCTGTTATAAAGTTTGTTAATCTGTTTGATGGATAAGCAGCCAAGCTGTACCAGCAGTAGATGGTTAAAGTGTTCCGAACGTGCCCAGGGGAGCAATAATTTTGTTTTCATTCTATACCAACTAGCTTCCTTCTGGTTTACATTAAATAGGCCTAGGAATTTGAAACGAAATAAAGAGCCTTTCCTATCCCTATTCCTATAACGGTAAGCTGTTATAATAAAAAATATGATTGTGTGGCACATGCATTGTGTTGATGTAAAAGGAAGTTATATTGTATAAAGCAACACAAAACACAAAATAAGTAATCCAAAGCCCTTTGCTACAATAAAAAACCATTAATGAAGAGAGTGTGTGCAATACACATGCCCCTAGTTCTCTCTCTCTCATATATGTTTATGTTTTACATTTATTCTATGAGCTGCTTGGCATCTGAAGAATCCCATTGTGTTCGTTGTGAAATTACAGCAATAAGTGGGTTTATAAATGTTAAATGTTTCTTACCAACCACATTGCTGTAAACCTCAGATGCTTTGTGAAGCCTCCTTGGTTTTAACACTTCTGGGCTTCCTCTCTTCTAAATGGAATTCATGGTCCATCGTATAATTTTTATAGTCTGACACCATTCCATGTGTAATAGACGGTGTTTCCCTCTTATAAATAGCACAGTGGTCTTTTTTCTCCATCTCACGTACTAGAGGAAAGGGAGATCGGTTACATGCTATGTAAATAATTGTAAATGGATCTTAAAATAGACATTGCATTCTGCAACTAAATATCTTCTGCCTACTTCCCGCTTATATCAGAGCTTATCCTCACTCCTATTTGCAAATAGGAATAAGTTGTTTCTAGCTTCACCGGGTCATCAATATGCTGTAGAGATATACACTTAATCTACTCTTCCGGTTAGACAAGGGTTGGGGAAAATTAAAGAGTTTTTTCCTTAACTCTTTGTGTGTCAGACAGCTGTAGTCATAATATTCTCATTGCTAGACTTACTAGACATCCTGAAGTCCACTGGGGTATGGGTGAAGCGTTAGGACAATAAAATATATTTCATGGTTTGTGAGTGCCGCACATTCACATGCTATCGCTGGTCCATGGCTACAAACAGGTTAACTGTCGGCCAATGGTTATTATGTATCAGATAGCAGCTGTTAAAATTATTCCTGGAACCAAATGCACTTGATAACAGTAATCTGCTTTTTTTCTTCCTCTGTTGCTCAGGTCTTTGGAGCAGATGAAGATAATATGGGGGATGGCTGTTCTCAGAAGCCGGCATCTGCCAAGTACCTCCGTCTCTTGCTGCTAATACTCATCCCATGCATCTGCGCTTTCATTCTTTTGCTGGTTGTTCTGCTCACATTTGTTGGTGAGTAAAATGTTAGTTCAATAATTGGCCTTCCCCTTAATGTATGAAATAAATGTACTTGTTAGGAGGGTTGATGTTTTTGGATTGGATTTGCGCATATGATTAGACAAATATCAGTAAAGCACCCGAATATATATATTGTAGTCCTAAGTTGTCTTAATATGAGAGAAGGGATCATCACCGGGAGGCCTTCATGGTATATGATGTCTCTGTGTTTTTTTGCGTGGTCCCCGCTCTGATTCTGGATCATATAAGACCTAGCATTGTTGAAACTTGAGCAACACATATCTGCTTCAGAACATTGTTGGTGAGTAACGAGGGAAGATCTGGATGGAGCAAACACTGGTGTGGGAGTTAAATATGTTGCTTTTTTTCCTTAGCTATATGTGGGGGACCCCTGGCATCTCTGTCTGGAGGGGAAGCTTGCCAGCCAAACAAGATCTCTTTTATCCTGCAGGTTTTAATACTGTGTGAGCAACAGCCATTTTTACACAATTTATTAGGATTGGTTTAATATGGATATCCAGTTGCATTTTGGCTAGAAATCCATTAAGTCAGTGTGTTTAGTTTGAAACAGCTTTTTTAATATATATATATATATATATAGTACTATATATATATATATATAATATAATATATATACAGTATATAGCATAATACACACACACACACACACACAAGCATATATATATATATATATATATATATATTAACAGTAAGTCTCATTGGTAATTATCTTTATCTCTAAGAAAATTAACTTTTTCATTCTTACACCACTCCTGCACTTTGCTTTGGGAGGATTGTAACCAGCAATCTCTAAGCATAGTTCCTGTTTGGGGAATAAGAGTGAATGAGAAATAAAATGGGGCTTGCCTGTAGATGTAATCATTGCATATCCTGTAAAGGCAGCACCAGAAACCTTACAGATTATTGAGGTGTGGGCGAGGTATATAGTCTAAAACTAAACAGATTTTGAACCCTGTTCCAAGACAAAACAAGAAAAAAAGAAGTTTCAAGAAAGGATGGATAACACTGCACGAACAGGGCTGTGGCAAAAGACGCAACTGGCCCCAGACTTATGTTTAGGTCCACAGCAGCTCTTTATTGAGTCCCCTCCACAGCAACCATAGTCTGAAGGTGGAGGTGTGCAGCTGCTAGCTCCGCTAATGCTTCTCCCCTCGCGGCTCATGCATCACTTGGTTGTGCAAACCCAAGGAGGACAGTGTTAGTGGAAAGGTCCTTCTCAGTCATG
>VKOC01005814.1:0-26218 GCA_009364415.1 Spea multiplicata
ATTTTTGCTCTCTTTGTGCCGTTACAGAGGAAAAAAATCTCCATATCAGTCTGATCCTGCCCAAAAGAGGCCGTCCAGAACCAAATTTTGAGGCAAATTTCCTCAGCACGAGGGAACCAACAACCCAAGACGTACGTTTTGGCCTCATGAGTGGGGTACAGTTGGAATCCTTCTATGCACAAGAGAGCAAGAAGGTCCACTTGCCTTTACACTTGGGCTATGAAGAGGCTGTCTGTCCTCGGTGAGCATCACATACTCTTTTTGTTTGGCATTTCACCCTTTGGGAATCTTTTGGGGTTCACCACAACTGAAATAGAGAGTCCAGACATAGATGTCCTTGCTGTCTTGCATGTAGAAGGATGGTGGTTGTGCTTTGCAAAGAAACCCCAAATGCACGCTTGCTTAATTGTAAAGTTTGGAGTTGTATTTTTTCTGTATGATGTATTACAGCTCTCAGAGTGGAGATAATCTATTAGAGATTGGGCCATATGCTAATGTGAGCCGTAGGACGGAGAAATCTTATTTGTTTGACTGACCCCAGCTGAAATTATATTTTTTACACCCATACCCTGAAATTACATGCCATCACACCACATTGTTCTCAATGTGTCATCTATACATTAAGTGTTAAACTACACATAAAAAAGCATGAAACATTTTCCAAGACAACCACTTTACTGTCTGTGTTATTCCACACATTTAACTCCAGCTTTTTTTCCCCATTTTTACAGAGAAAAAAAAATTGCTGTGTAAGTCTTTACTGCCCAGAAGAGCAGTCCTTAACCAAATCTCATAGCAAAGTTCTTTTACATAATAGAACTTACAACCCCAAAATGTACATTTCTGTTTTCCTTAGCCTGATCTGGGGGCCTTGGTTAGTAAATGTTTTATGCACGAGAGAGCAAGGAGGTCCATGTCTGGAGTCACCTTTAACATTGTGGTGAACCCCAAGAGATGCCCACAGGATGAAATGTCAAACAAAAAGAGTATGAGATGCTCACAAGAACAGATAGCCGCTTTATAGTCTGTCCCACAGTACGTCCTTCTTAGGAGCATCTCAAATTTTAGCTCTCTTTGTTCCATTACAGAGCAAAATCAATCTCCAACAAATTGAACCTGCCCGAAAGGGTGGTCCATAACCAAAATGTGAGGCAAATTTCCTCTTCACAAGGGAACCAACAACCCAAGACCTACGTTTCGGCCTCATCAGTGGGGTACAATTGGTATCCCTCTATGCACAAAAGAGCACAAAGGTCCACTTGCCTTTACACTTGGGCTATAAAGCTGCTGACTGTTTTATTGAGCATCTCATACTCTTTTTCTTTGGCATTTCAACCTTTGGGGCTCTCTTGGGGCTCACCACAAATGTGTTGGTGAGTCCAGACGTAGACCTCCTTGCTCTATTGGGTTTGGCGGGGTAGTTGAACTTCACTGCTAAGGTCAATGATTGTTGAGACCTTTGTTGGTGTGTTTGGCATTTTTGGCAAAGGTTCTTTGCCTTATTTATACTTATTTGGGTGATTCATCTTTTGGTGTTTCACTCCAGGTGCAATGGTGAGTTCAGATATGAACTTTCTTGCTTGTTTTTGGTCTTTGAGGAATACAATTTGTACTCATTGATGAGACTATTGAATGTTGGTAAAATTATAAATTACAGAGATACTAAACTTAAATGCACTGTGTGATGTGTTTGCAGCCTTCTGAGTAGAGATTTTCCACAATAGATTTTGTGATACGCTAACGCAAGCTGCAGGACGGAGCAATCGCCGCTCGGGAACATCCCAAATTCCCTAAAGTCTGATCCCGCCGAAAGGGGCAGTCCCAAACCGAAACGTTAGGCAAATGTTTTTCTGCATGAGGGAACCAGCAGCCCCAGATGTACGTCTTGGCCTTCATTGGCTTTGTCAGTGGGGTACGATTAGTTTCCCTCTATTCACCCTTTGTTGGATATCTTGCGGCTCTCCCCAACTGAAAAGGTCAGTTCAGATGTAGACCTCCTTGCTCTAGTGGATTTTGTGGGATAGTTGAGCTTCACTGCTAAGGTCTATGATTGTTGAGACCTTTGTTGGTGTGTTTGGCATTTTTGGCAGAGATTCTTTGCCTTATTTATACTTATTTGGGTGAGTCACCCTTTGGTGTTTCACTCCAGGTATAATGATGAGTGCAGATGTGAACTTTCTTGCTTGTTTTTGAGGTCCTTGAGGAATACAAATTGTACTCATTGATGAGACCATTGAATGTTGGTAAAATTATAAATTACAGGGGTACCTAACTTAAATGCACCGTGTGATGTGTTTGCAGCCTTCGGAGTAGAGATTTTCCACGATAGATTTCGCGATACGCTAACGCGAGCTGCAGGATGGAGCAATCGCCGCTCGGGAACATCCCAAAGTCTGATCCCGCCGAAAGGGGCAGTCCCAAACCGAAACGTTAGGCAAATTTTTTCTGCATGAGGGAACCAACAGCCCCAGATGTACGTCTTGGCCTTCATTGGCTTTGTCAGTGGGGTACGATTAGTTTCCCTCTATTCACCCTTTGTTGGATATCTTGCGGCTCTCCCCAAGTGAAAAGGTCAGTCCAGATGTAGACCTCCTTGCCCTCTTGGGTCTACAGAAATGTCAGCTCTACCCAACTCATTAGGCCAACAGAGGTGTGAGTGTATGTTTGGGGCTTGCTGGTTTTCTTCTGCAGAGAAAATTTGCTTTGTCTTATGGTTTTTGGGCTGCTTGTTTGGGTGCTCAAAGCCTGAGAGGAAGAGGTTTTTTTCTCTGTAAAAGCACAAGGACAGTCTCTGAAATCTCTGTTCTTGGTGAGCCTCTCATACTCTTTTTGGGGGGCAGCTTAAGTAAGATGTGGCGTTGGCTGAGGTCATGCAGTATGAATTAAAAAGGGTTTTCGCCTTGCTTTATTGACCTTTATGGAAATATTTTAATTATAATGTTGATACAGTTACCATCGGGAGAATATCCAACCGTCTAGAAAATTGCTCATGTGGTACCCATGTATGAAAAGGGAAGACAGGGAGCTTTTAGACCTTTGGGTCTTACAGTAATGTTAAAATTAATGGACTCCTTATTGAAAAAAACATAATTGCGAATGTTAAGAGGCCTTCTGGATTTGCTGCAGGGACTTCATGTCACACAATTCTTAAGATCAAAAAATAGGTGAGAGGTCTTTCTGCCCTCTGCAGTGTACCCTGTTCTGAGCCGGTATATTAATATATGAAAAACTTATTTCTTCTTCCTTCAGGCGGTGGCTGTCCCTCAGGGAGGAGGACAACTCTGGGTCTTCGGAGGAGAGTTTGCTTCTCCAGACGGGGAGCAATTCTATCATTACAAGGACCTCTGGGTGCTTCACCTTACTACAAAAACCTGGGAGAATATCAAGTAAGATAACTCGTGACTCCTCTGCTTTAATGTTTTTGAGACCAGGACCCAGAGCTCTCTGTCTCCACTCCATAATGAGCAGAGGCACCTGGGTTTGCTGGGACGTTGGCTAAAAGGACACCATCTGTTTGCATTTGCGTAAAACCAAACATTAAATGAATACGTATTAAACCAGTGTCAGCCAACAGAAACGGCTCTTATGAGGCTTTCACCCCCTATAACATTTGGCATACATATATTTGGCCAAGTGCTGCGTGAGTTGAAGTTCCACGACAACTAGCGAGACACTCATTGCTATGTTCTCTTGACAAAGAGCCTAAGACAGGACCTGACAAATCTCTATAGCCAGGGAGCCATAGGTTCTTAGCTCATCTGGCTACCCGAAGGTGGCAGATACTCGGGCTGAGGACTCGGTTGAGATGGCTTACGTTGAAGAAGGTCCCGTGCCACATCAGGCTGCTGATGGTGCGTCCGTACACAGCCGCTCCTTTAATAAGAGTCTGTTGACAACCAGTCATTTGCAGCTCAATACTAACAAGGCACGGGCCCATAATATTGATTATGAAGAGTGCTCCTGAGATGGCAGGAGTCAGGCGAAGGGTCAGCACTACTGACCACCTCCTGTAAAGCACACTAGCAGAACGTGAGCTGCTTGCGCATGTATCTAAAACCCTATATAATCCACTGCATTGTAAATTACTACAAGACACCTGGCATTTTCTACAAGCCACCTTTTGCACACCGATTGCTCGAGCGATGTTTTAAATCACGTTAAGAAGTGCTTGTTCAGGCATTAACTTGTTAGTGCTTCTCGTACACCGGTAATTCGTGGCAGGGAGACTGACCCCCTTCTGGCACCCGTGTCATATACTCTCTGACATAACCAGCAGCGTGTTGCCGTCATACAGGTCTGCAGGAGGACCTTCTGGACGGAGCGGCCACCGCATGGTGCAATGCAAAAGACAACTCATTGTCTTTGGAGGATTTCATGAGAGCGCACGGTGAGATGTCTATTTTAGGGAGAATATTAACCCTTTTAGCATCAGGGTGTTGTGTGCCATGGTCAGAAGTCCTAGCGTCCCCATATAAATCCCCCTTCGTTTGCCAGCCTATGGCCTCCTATACTTTTCATACTATACTCTTCATATACCTGATTCAGGGCCGGTCACTAATTACTTCCAAATAATAAGTACTGGGCAGATCTGAAGCTTACTGGGTAAATTTATGCGCCATTTGTTGCCTTGCCTACAGTATGAGGTGTCCAGGGGTCCCTATACATGCATAGAATGCCCAATGTATTTGGTACACGTGCTGCTCTCCAATCACCCCCATGTTTTTTCACCAGTTCATGTTTTTCCTTCATCCCCAGGGATTACATTTATTATAACGATGTGTACGCTTTTAATCTGGACTCATTCACATGGACAAAGCTATCTCCTTCTGGAAATGGACCTTCACCTCGATCCGGCTGCCAGATGATTACCACCCAGGATGGCAACATTGTAATCTACGGCGGTTATTCCAAGCAGGTATGCGCGGCTTACTAGAAGGGGAAACCAGCTGTTGTCCATAAGTGATTTTTGCTTTCCTAGGCGAAGCACGTAGAGGACAGGTGCCGCGCGTGGTATTAATAGAGTTAGTGTGGTATCGAGAGCATCAATGCCATAGGCGTACTCTCTGCTGAATTAATACTCCCGTATTACACAAGAGATGGGCTATACACAATCTGACCTCCACAGTCATCTGTGAAAATAAATCAGTGCCGGAGCTGCCTGTGGGCTGTGTTCAAAACTTGACTTTATTAAAGGGTTAAAACATGACTTTATTCACGGGTCTCAGTGCCCATTCCTGGTTGCCTATGCACTGGTGTCTGAGCCACACAAGCCTTGAAACACTACGCTATCGACACAAAGAACTAGGACAGACCCAAAGCAGAATCACTTTCTCGCTGTGAGTACGCTCAGGGTGTTATCATGGGGCAGACTTTTGTTTTTAGGAAGTAAGATGTCTAATTCATACATCAGGGTGCATTGGCCCATGACGTGAGTAACGTTATCATTATCCGGCTAGGAGAAGCAGAGGCAGCTGGTGATATCAGCCCAAAGTCACCTTAAGGAACGCGTCTCCCGGCGTTCGGAAAGACTGAGCTAATGTGATGACCCAACAAAGACTTGTCTGGCTTTCCGTGGTTGTAGCGAGCATTTGATGCCAATCATACGTCTCCGGTCACAAACTGAATTAGCCCCCTATGTTTACGGTGCGTTGATATCCTTTTTGTTCACAGAGAATAAAGAAGGATGTGGATAAAGGGACGGTGCACACAGACATGTTCTTATTGAAGCAAGAGAAAGCCGGTAAATTATGTGTTAAGTTAATCTGTGTTCTGTAACCCCTTCCTCTTCTGATTTATTGTGGTGCCTTTTGGGGTCTGAATGTGGTGCCCATTGAACACTCTGTGGTCTATGTGACCGATCGGCCTGGCACTCAAGGGGTTAGGCACTCGAGCGATGCTGGGTGAGACGGCATCTTTTCTTTTCATTCCAGCTGTTATGTAACCGAGAGAGGCTCTCGCCCTCCGCACGCCGCATCGTATAATTTCCCCGGGGGGCTGGTGCTGTGTGTATACAGCCTAAAGAACAGCCATCAGGTGGTAAACCCTGATGCCAGGGTTGCTAACTAGCAATTAAAGATGCCAGCAGGCTGTCCGCAACATGTTGCAACTTGGGAGACACAATAGACGAGGGTCCTGCGGGGGTTAGGGGCGTGGGACGAGGAGGAATAACAGGCGTTTAGTGCTTGCATAATGTAATTGTCTCGTTCTGCCTGGCTGTGTGAGAGCAGCGATGTGATTGGTCAGAAAGTCTTTGATAAACTGGTACACTAAAGGGTCAAACTTCCCAAGCATTATACGCCTGACTCACCTTTTTGATTGGCTGGCCAGTGTTACCTTTTACCCCTGTATATAACCAGCACGGAATCAATAAATGGGTGGTGGGTACTGGATGGAATAATGAGCATGGCCGGGGTAATGCTGTTGAGAGATGAGTTTAATCGTTTGGTGATGATGGCAATTAAGGGGTTAAACCATTTGCTTTTATTGGCCAGCTATCATTAAAAAAAATTCAAAAATGCCCCCCCCGTCACCCGATTAACCAGCTGAGTCTTCCGTGCATCTGAATTAACATGCGTCCTTGGGGCTTGCAGATGTTAAAAGAAGCATATGGGCTGGAAGGAGCGATTAAGTCTCGGAACATAGACGGGCTTTTCACAGAGGGGCTTCACACGGCTAAAGGAGCCAAGAAACCGAATTGGGAAAGAGACAGATGTAATTGATTTAAGATGTCTCAATCTACATGTGCTCTTCCTTTGCTTTTGCTATCCCCGTCTCATTATTTGATTTGTTACATGTATCTTTATCGCTTGTGGCCTCTGACCCCGTGAATCTCCCCTGCTTTCCCCAGATAAATGGACGTGGACACGCATTAATCCCTCCGGGGTGAAGCCTACACCTAGGACTGGTTTCTCCATGGCTTTTGGGCCAAATAATCGGAGTATCCTGTTTGGTGGCGTCTATGACGAAGAAGAAGAAGAGAGCATTGAAGGCGACTTCTTTAATGATATTTACTTCTATGACCTGGGGAAGAACCGGTGGTTTGCTGGCCAGCTAAAGGTATAATTTTTGCATTATAGCCAGTTGCATACGTCATGTAATATATACCCCCTCTTTGGTACTTAGCTCTAGCCCTAAACTACCACTTTATACCATCTTACATATTTAAGCACAGTCAACATCCATTTCGCACATCTGTTTTCTCTAAAAATCAAGGGTTCCAAATCGCAAAAGAAGAAGCGGAGGCGTGGGGAGAAGAAAGTGGAGGCAGAAGCATCGGAAGCTGCTGAAGCTGGGGACGACCATCCTTCAGAGCCTGTGGAAATCATCAAAGAGATTGTTGCAGAAGATGGAACAATCATGACAATCAAACAAGTCGTATCCACCCAGACAGCTTCAGAAAGCGAAGAAGATGACAGCGATGAGGAGGACGAGCAGGAAACTGCTACAGGGCCTCTTGTAGAACCGTGTCCTCGCTCCAATACCATGATAGCCGTCAAACAAAGCGTCCTTTACGTGTACGGCGGAATGTTTGAAGTTGGTGACCGCCAGTTTACCTTGAATGACCTCTACAGCATTGACTTGCACAAGATGAATGAATGGAAGGTCCTTGTGGAAATGGACCCAAGTAAGTGGGGTTAGGATAGTTTGACAATCCATCCATATTGCTTGGTTTTTAGGTTCCCCTGCCCGTCTGCATTATTGGATATTAAAATGAGCATTGCAGCTCTAAGGAGATGCTGAAAGCAAATTTATTGAGTATCTCAGAACAAGGTTGATAGACCTCTGTGTGCCTTTTATAGTCTCCTGGTGGATGGATGATTATTCTTTCATTAAAACATCTTCTCAGCCTGGACCTACAGAAACTAATTTACAATTTTTTGTTAGTAACCCCCAAGCTATGCATTTCTAACAATCTTCATAATATACCTAGAGACCCAAGAATGGCTGGATGAATCAGACGATGAAGAAGATGAAGAAGAAGAGGAGGTGGAGGGAGCAGAAGGAGGCGGCGAGGAGGAAGAGGATGATGAGGACGAAGAAAGTGAGGAAGAGAGTGGTAAGTAGATAAAAATAAAATAAAGCATTTTCTGTTTCTTTTGGTTTTTAATAAGTTGAGTTTTCAAAAATTCCCACAGTCTTGGGATGACGGCCAGGCCGTGTTTTCAGTGCGTTATCAGAGCGCCATGTTATGTTGACATGTCCAAGAACTGATTGTCAGTTGTGTCCTTCCACATTTACCTTACTAAACTCTGTCCGCTTGCTGATGTCGTCTTCAGTAATTGCTGTTATGACTCTGTCCCATCTCTAGATGAGGAAGAGCACCCACCTGTACAGCCCCACGAGAAGTACTCAGACTACTTGCCCCGGACTGAAGAGTACTGGATCAAACTTGCCAGAGCCAACATGGGACCGGAAGCCAAAGAAAAGAAGGTGGTGAAAGTAGCACACGCCATGGCAAAGACATTTTACGAGTTTAAAGACTAAGCTGGTGAGACTGAGCCGGGAAGTTGAATATTCTGGAAGTAGATCTCCTTAACGATCAGCTCTACAATATCCATTCTCTGAAAATTACTTCTACAGAAAGCAGGTGATGCTCAGCTTCCCCCAAGAACGTCTGATGTAATTAGTGTGTATTTAGAAGGTCCCCATGGAACTGTAGATGTTGTGTAAACACTATGGACACTTAAAAGTGTAATTGCAGATTATACATGGCAACCCAGCTATATATGACAATACCTTGTGTTGTGGGGTCTTTTCCACGTCACTGTTTTGGGATAACCTTAGGAGAGCTTTGGGTTTAGTAGAACCGAGGTCGGTGTCCCAACTAAAGACTGTGCCTACAAAAGAGTTTCTGACTTGCCATGAACCCTTACCCTGCGTCTCCGTAGACTGAATCCTGGTGCCGGCTGCCCAGTCAATGGATTTTTTTTCGTCTCCACAACAAAACCAACTGCCCTACGGTGTCTGTCTGTAACTGTCCTGCAAGCTGGAATGTATTTCAGGACGGTTAAAGACTATCAAAAGTTTTCTTTTGGTGTTTGAAAGATTTGAGTTTTCTTTTCCAGAGTTCAGATTCAAACTGGAAATAAAATCTTTATGGCACATTTGTTTCTGTGTTTAAATGATGTTCCACTTTAGAAGTTGCAGCGCACACACAAACAATTGTGTCACAATGGGAAACATTGGCTGTTTTGTTGTTCCTTGGATGGAATGTTGAATGTAGAACCTGGTGTATAAACACTAAGTTCTCTCTCCTGCCATCCACTAGAAAACAAGATGGTTGGTCCGTCACCTTTTTATGTTTGTGTATATGATAAGGATATGATTGATAGTATTAGACGCTGCCTACGACTGTCTTGTTTATTGATAGAATAGACCGTATGGCACAGACGACAATGATCTAGTAGGCTGCCTGCCGTTTGCCTTCACTGAGATCTTGATACGTGAATCTGCTGGAGCACGTACCTTCTCCTGGAAATAGGAAGAGACACGCCATGATTAAACATTAAAAGCCTCAATCCAGGAGATATTTTAAACCCCCTTAAAGGTTGGTTTCAAGAAGCCAAAGGTAAGAACTTTGCGTTACTGCGCCTGAGTTTGTCTGCACACACAAGGCGTCTGTGATCTCTGTTATTTAAGAAAGATACAACTTACTAATACTGGAGGTCTTCATATATTCTGGGTCCTCTGAAAGGTAACACACACACAAACATCGATATTCTGTGCCCAACTCAACAATACCCGGTTTTATGTTAATGTGGGATTTACCTGGCAAATCACTTGCGTTCCATACTTGCATAGAGTAGTCATTTTCCGCTGATGTACCCAAGAGACATGGTTCACACGGTGATAAAAGCACGTGGCATTGCACCAGGTTGTTCAGCGGTTAACTGCGTGGTTGTCGTACATCCCCTTTTGCTTTATTAAATACCAGATTACAAACCAACACAGTCGGGTACAAGTAACCCATAAGTCTAATAATAACCGTGGCTGCCATCCATGCCGTGTGTCTGGCAGAAGATTATGGGAAATGCAGTCTGGCTGGAAAGCCAGGGGGGGGGTGCTCTACCTTTCTGTGATCAAGCAGGGGTTTTATTTTTTACATTTTGTCTTACAATTGGGCAATCTAGAAAAAAAGTAAGCTGTTGAAGATTAAAGTGAAACTATCATGTTCTTGCATAGCATGTAATTGATATTGGGGTAGAGCAACCCGCCGGTCTCCGGTTGTTCCTGAACATTAACTCCCAGATCCTCCTCCCATCTTGTGTTCTAGGTCAACAACAAGCAGAGAACCAAGGATTTCCTCTCCCCAATGTCCAATTCAGGTTCTTTCACCTTAACATGATGTTGGTTTGGAATCCCACCATTGTCTTCCAAGTAGACAAAACAAGGAACATTATTCAGCTCTTTGATACATAGTTACCGGAAATTGCCGTAAATCGGCATCTTACTAAAGCCTTTGCACTGGGTCCTGCTGAAAACGTGCTACAAAGGTTCTTTTAAGGTTCGTAACTTTATAAAACCTACTTTTTTTGATAAAGCAGTTGATGTTGATACATAACACTAATCAGATACGTGGGAATAAGAGAACAAAACCATGATAGCGTCCCTTTAATTTAAAATATATGGATATGGAGCGGTTCTTCGCACCGCTGGATAATCTGTGTTATTTGAGAAAATATGGTGGGAATGTAGCATTCATTAATTTTTTGGTTTTTAAATAAATGATCATCACTTAGCTCAGCCCACAAAGTATTTAGTTATTCATCATTCCCCATTATAGCTCAATATAAAAACTTTTATATCAGATCCTTTGCACTCATATACACTCATGCCGTTAATCTTGTTACCCATCACGCACGTTTTTAATGCAACTTTCAGGGGAGAACAGACTGGGGGGGAGGATTAGAAATGTCAATATCTTTTTTTTGCATTCTCTCATGCCTAAACAAGCAGAAAAAAAAATACATAACCCCCCCAAAATTAAAATGACATTATCCAGGGGAAAAAAAGGCAAACCGTGATTAAAAACTCAATTTCTGTTCTTTTTAGAGAATAAAATAAATGTAATGAAAGAATAATAAAAATGTGAGCGTTTTCCATCCAAAAACAGGCCAATGGGAGAGCCACAATTGCATTCACTGGCTCTAAAAGCAGCGTCCAGGCGTTTTAGAAACTGTATTTTTTTTAACCTAGTTTTTTGAATTTTTCCACATTATTTTTTTTTTTTATTTGATGAACTTTTATTTTCTTTTCTTTTTTTTTTTTTTTTTTTTGCAAAGGTTTGAGCAAGTTCCATCAAATGAGAAAAGTGGATAAAACAAATGGGACTCAAATGTTTTAGCAAAATCACCATGACTACCAGGATGGGAGCGGAGCCCTGAAAAAGATAAAAAAATAAATAATTAATACATATGAGGTGAGAGGGTCCTTACAAGTTGTAAAGTGTATCGGACGACCGGTTGGGTTAGGGTTAAAGTGGATCTATTACTTTCCCGAATATATTTAACACTTTAAATAGATCTATATAAAGATGTTTACAGGGTTAAGAAGACGTCATGAAACGGGGCAGTGACCCAGTGAGCAGTCATCTTTATTTCCTCCCCAATAAATGATTATCCATCCTTTTTCAGGTATCCAGGTATTTTGGGGCTTAGCTTTTAGCATTGACGCCGTTTGGAAATTGTGAAATCCGGGCTTTCTGTGTCCTGCATTATCGATATTATCCAAAAAAATCCAATTCTGATAGATTTCTAGACTTATTCTGTTGGTAATAATAGGGCATCGTCGTATTTCCCCCTCCATATAAAAGGAAGGCTGTGATTAGGCTCGCTGGGCAATCTGCTCATCGCTGTCAGGTGACTGACGCCGCAGCTAGAGGTGGAAGCATAAGATGTTGCCTAGCAACAGGGCCCAGGCAGCCAACCAAATGCGACACAGTCACCGTCAGCTGGCTGGGACCTAACTATGCACCAACTTCCGTCTGCTTGGGTATTGCCGCAAACCAGACTCCCATTACCGCAGGCCGGGGATCTTAAAGTAACCATCGCAAACCATTAGTCGGAAGAAGGACCTGCTTTTTGGCCGCCGAGGGGTTAAACCCCAGTTTGTAGCCCCCGTCATAAAGAAGCCTATTATTTGTGTATTTCTGGAACAAATCTGATTTCTGCTCACCGGTCTGCAATGTTACCGAGCCCCATGCTGCCGGGGGCCACTCCGCTATTCTATGCGTCTTAACGCATTTGCAGCTAGACGGAAGAGCCATCGTGCGCTTGTTACATACTAGCAGCCTCTGATTCATAACAATATCAGATGTGCCATACTAAAGAGTTAATATTCCATGTCTAATGCATGCATGCTGTGAACATTCCTTACAAACATTACGGGGAAAAAAAAAATATAAACTGAAGAAAGTACTGAATGAATAACGATATTCACGCCCATTTGTATACAATTTCTCAATTGACGATCACAAAATGATGGGCATTTGCCCAAGGGTTCCTTCTGCTCTGTGGACCTCATGTTCTAATGCATAATTTGGCTGTCCCCATCATATAAGGCATGCGTTGCTGATGCTATCGTACTGACATTTTGTTGGACTTACCGTGGGTTTGAGCTCCGCCGGATTCTCCTCGTCGGATTCTAGTGCAACAGGTAAAGATTTTTGCGGTGGAGAAAGGGTCAGGTCTCTTCTGAGTAGCCGAGATTCCCCTTTCTCCCCAAACCGCAGTGTATCCAGTTTCTGCACTGTGGGCTCGGCACAAGCTGCCAGCCTGAAGTTCTCTTTGTTCTGAGGTTTGGATCTAAGTCTCTGGACCCCGTAGACGCGATCCTCTTGGTGATGGCCTTCGGTTGGGTTCCGAGGCCCACCTTTGCTGTAGTGTCTTTTTTGGGTGTGTATCTCTTGCATATAAGAATCCATCCTCTTCAAGGGCTTCATCTCCATCTCATAGTTGCTCAACTTCTCCTCGTCCACCTCCAGTAGTTTGTTGCTACCTGGACTGTGGTTGTGTGTCCGATGGGAAGTCCATGATACCGTGGTAGAGGAGTCTGCCCACCTTTCTCTTGGCTTGTGGTTAGAAACCACGTGTTTGTGGCCAGTGCTCTTTACTATGAGATCTTCGGGGATGGAACATGGGCCCAAAGGGCTGCCTTGTGCAATCCCTATTCTGCCCCCACCAACCTCGCTCCAGTTGTTGGGTCTGACATATTCCCCACCCCGTCCCTCCAGCAGCATCTGAATGTCCCCTCCCCGATCCTCGTCCACGGACAGTTGCCTGGAGAAGTGTGCGGTTTTGTTTCTTGTCTTGGGCACCGGTTGAGGGGCAGGCGGAGTGGACGGTGGGCTGCACAGCGGGCTTCTCATAGGGCTGTCATCAGGGGTCACATCTGATGGGGTGGTCCCCTTCCTGTAAAGTTCGGGGCTGTCCTGTTGAGGTGGGGTCTCTGTGGAAATCACCTCAATATCGTCGCTCGAGTTCTGGTGTTTAGGCCGCTGATATTTAAGCCCTGAAAACAAAGGAAACAAAATGACTATTATCTACTAACATTACTACTATAGAATACTGAACAGTTTGGTTATCCTACACCAAAAAAAAATGGGGTCCCAGATGGGAAAGAGTAACCTATAGTGGTCATTTCCAAGATTCTGCTAAAGAACTCCAGAGATAGGAGAGCAGGACAGACATGCTAACTCTTACTCCTACATCTCCTACATGTCAGCAACCCTTTATCTCCTGTCGCCAGAGCAGTTATCCATCTCGCACCTTCCAGTCCACATTTTCGACCTCCTTTTATGTCCTTCTTGATCCCTACTCTCGTGTCTTTAGTGATCCTATTTGTACTCCATGTTTCTGCTTCTTCCTATGCGATATTTCTCCCTTATGTACATTTCTGTGATTCTATGGAGCGTCAACATAGAATTTGACGGCAGGTAAGACCAATTCCGTCCACCTAGTCTCCCCATTCCTCCTGCTGTAAAGATTCAGACCTTAATCAGTCGTCGGTCTCATCTTAGATTCAGGAGCCATATGCCTGCCCAATGAGTGTTTAATAAAACATATCGTGTCTTTGGAGTTTTTAAAATACAATAAATTGTCCATTGGCAGAACACAGATCATTTCTGGCCCTTACAGCACCAGCAAGTTTATTCAGAAAAAAACCCATACTATATCTGCTCTTTCTGCATGTTAAGCATTGGTATTTTAACATGAAGACAATAATGACTGCTCATTCTATTTTTCTTTTAGGTAAATAGGAGAGGCGTTGAAAGGAAGGATGACTCCATCATGCTGAGTTCTCAGTTTCTCTGTTTTTCCACCACTTAAGTCATCCTCGGCCACAGCTGCCAAGTCTGAGCTAAACACTAAGGAGATTTATAGCAGAAAAAAAGAGCATCCGTTTATCCTCAATACATCAGGAATGGAGTAAGTAAGATACGGGCCCAGACTGCAGAAGATTCATATTCTCACGTGTTCTCTTTTAAGGGGTATATATTCCATCAGAATCAATTAACTCAATGTAGCTACTCCAGATATTATTGATTAGCCAACAGTAAAATGAGCTTCTCTGGACTCTCCCTGTTAATGCCCCCATTCTTTGGCATGTTATATTCAGATTTGGGGCCCAAAGCAATGCCCCAGCCGCGTGGCTGGTGTAAATGGGCCGCTCATAAGGCAGATCTCTGACTTCTCAAACCTGCCCATTAGGAAAACCTATCACGCAAATGGGTCAGAGGGGCTACAACCTGCTCTTTAGACCCGAAACACACCACTGAGGGTCCACGCACTTATCACCCGCTTATCTCTGGATAATTAGCAGAACACCAATCATCCCTTCCCATCACATTCCCCCAATTCAAAGAAATGTACACAAGATTCCTGTGGCCGTAACTGGAACAATTCTAATGGACTTCTCATTTTAAGCTTTTTCAGTACTGCAAAGGTTAAAGTCTGATTTACCAGGGCCTGCTTGAGTTTGGATAAACCTGGCAGGAACATTCAGTTGCCAAGTTACTTCTAGGTTCCCACCGGGTTCAATGGGAAGTCCCAGCCAATTTAATGTAGACGTTAGAATGAGTTTTCCATGAACCCCTTCCTAGGGACTATCAGACGGGTGATGACCACGCACCTTACCTCATAGGAAACGCAGAAGGAACCTTCCAATTACTTCTCACTTGTTCATTGTCTTCTTTCGCTGACAATATTTACAACCACGGACAGCTTGCGGAACGCGCAGGACAGAGAATTAACTTTAGCCAAAAGCTACATCAGATACTTGAAGAATATTAATAACCATGTCTGTAGTTGGTCAACCCTTCGAGATGTTCAAGAGAGGGCTACAAAGCAGGCATCCCCACTCAACGGCGACTAACTTTAGGGCTCGGTAGTCAAAGACTTACCATTTTCTCGATGCTGGAAGGATGGAGAGTATTCTTTGGCAGCGATTCTGGCAATCTGAGCTTCCTCCTGCGCCTTGAGGGCGGCCGTCGTGGCAGCCTCTGCTTTTGCCCTGGAGTGAGATGTCCTAAGGTGTAGAAAGAGGACAGCGTGAGCAGAAATGGGGGGCATCCAAACCCTGGACAGCTATCACAATTCACTGCCTATTTTCTTGGCTTGTCCTGATGAGACTGAAGCGCTGTGTATCTATTTATACTGGCTGTTGGTGGTCTTCCTTGTTTAGATGTCTTTTCGGATTCCATAGCCTATGACCTGAGGCCCCCCTACAACACGTTTAGTTTCATATAACCCTTTGGACCTCGAATGAAACATTTATTATTACACAAATCACTAGTTTGGACGGCATCTGGAGGCAGGACTCTCAACCAGCTCAATGATGTTTAAGATTGCGTGTTGGTGCCCGGATATAACACGGTACCCAACAATGAGCTGACCCAGGTCAACAGAAGCTTTTTTTTTTTGTCGACCAAAATTCGACATTCTTCATTAAAAACCTGTATCGGCTTCAGTTCCTTTAAGGAGATCTAGAAGCTGCCTTTTAATGATTCTATGAAAAATATTCTACATTTTTCATACATTTTTGCTTTTTCATTTACCCGAAGCTCTGCGTGTGAGGGCGCTTGGTAGAAAGCTAGACTATAATTAGCCCTTCATTTCTAAAATATATACCATATACGATACGCAGAATACGTTATACCCAACCGGTCAGGGGTACTGAATGTAATCACATCCGTAATACTCTTTTTTTTTCAATATAATTTGACTGATTTGCTTAATTTTTCCCGCTGTGGGTTCGTTATTTCTCACGTGCAATTAGCGTGTTGCTAGGATCACCCATGAGATGGGTTACCATTAAATAACGTTCCGTGGTAATAAAATAATTGGGCTTAGATCCTTGAACAATGCGATCTGTAAGGGCGCTGCTGTGGATGGGCGGTTGGCGCATGTTTAATATGGCATGTAGATTAATACACAAACCATCCAAACCTCACAGCTCTCGCCATATGCCTGTAACAGACATTATTAGCCAACGCGTGAAAACGGGGGATGGGCGATCCACGCCTGCAAAATGCCGCACGGCATCTGTCTACGGGCACCTTTTAAAGGGCAACACCTGGGACTAAATGCAGAAAAGCAAAGCATGTTGCAAAATTACTCTCCGGCAGAAGGTGGGGAGGAATAAAAGGTGCGGACATTATTACCGGTATATTGGTTTGTCACTGATGCAACGTTGATTTGCATTTAGTTCCTGATCCTTATTTTCTCGTCTTAGATTCAGGAGCCATACCCCCATCCCATGCATGTTTCTCACCAGCTTGGTCCATTAAATGGTTAATAAAGAAGGGGAGAGCTAAAGTGGGAAGGGGATGGCGAGAGGGACTGTGGATTGGAGGACAAGGTGCTTCGGCTGTGCTGGGGTGCAAACTGTGCCTGAATAATTAATGTCCGCTGCAGACCGCCGGCCTTCCGCAGACTGACAATCTGGCCGAGCCGAGAGTGGAGCCTACGCAAGATCCGAGGATGACATGAGCAGCGCTACGCGCCGTATGCCGCCATCCACCTACAGAGACCACCTGCCTCTGTATATCCAGGGACATCTCCGCCAGAAAGTGCCCCCACGGGGGGACAATAACATGTAGATCACATAGACGGTGAGCTCCTCGGGGCAGCGACCTGCTAATGTATCCTGATCATAACGCCCGTAGGCAATAAATACTGATTTGTTCTCCTCTTTGTAGAATCAAGTTCTTCTGTTCTCCTCAGCATGGAAAGGGTCTGCTGCAGAGCATGCACCGCCGGCTCGGGAGGGGGGGGGACGTATGATTAATGCGCTGTAAGCGCAGCTGGCCTGTCTGTACCCCGCGCATCCCTCCGGCCATAGAGACTGAGCGTTGGTACGGCGCATTAAGCCTCCCCCTAGGCCTGCAGCTTGGCCGCGCTCTGCTCCTTCTTCCTCCTGTCAGTACAATTGGGATCCCTTTCATTCTCGGTACTCTCTCCGAATGACTTTCCACGCGCAGATTAAGGGCTTTTTAACTCAAATGCCCGTTTTACAAGCTTCACGGAGCTCTTGTGAAAGGTAACAATTAAGCTGTTAGCCTATCTAACAACACATGCTTTTTTCTGTAGCCCTGAAGCATGAGAAACGCATCCAACGGGGAGGGATTTCTCCCTCGTCTTTTTATATATATATATATTTCTGCAGCTTTTGCGATGTTTTTTTTAATTCAATATCAGTATCCGCAGCAAACACACAAGCTGAGTAATATGCTGACAGCTCGCTGCACCTGTTACAATGTGACATACATTTATTCCTCATAACCTCCGCAATGTCCTCATGAAAACGCATTGATTCCCAGGTGCTGGATGCCAAGGGCTCTGTCTGCTAAACGGTGACAGCCTTTAATACTACATTATACACCGGGATCCTTTACTCTTACAAACCTGCAGCTTCCTCAACAAGAGTAACGCGTTGCATATGAACTCTGTGGAATAGATAAAGAACATTCTAAGTACATAAATAACAATCTTGTGTCTTTAATCCCATACACAGCTGTTATTTCAGCTTCACAGGTACCCTTCCTGTCCCTTCATCTGCCCTCCTGTAACCGATTTGGGGGGTTGATACATTATACGTTGAGATTCTATGATTCCTAAAGCAGATGAAAACAATGGATTTGATACAAAATGTTTAAATACAAACAAAATAAAATCTATTCTTCTGTTAATAACCCCAAAGTGCAGCTAGTGTTATTTCAGCTTGAAAAGTCTCTAGGTTTGCCCTCCTGTTATAGATTGGGGGGTTTATTAATTAAACCCTCGGCCCGATTGTGCTCCCCTAAAGCCCCCTATTGCTTCAATCTCACGTTAGTTACAAAGATACTATATATATCTTCTTTATCAATGCGTTCCATGAGATACCCCACTGTGCGATCTGCCAGGAGCGAGCAAGGATGGGCAAGTGGTCCTTCAGATGAGAAGACAATAGCCTCCCCTCAACCGCCTTTCAATCTCACGTTAGAGAATCGAAGAACTGTCTCCAGTCTGCCTCTTATCAGCTCTCCACTTAAGAAGAAGAGAGTGCGAAGGACAGCCGACCTTTACAAGGTTATAGGGCTGATGCTCCTGTCGGCATCCGGAGGTGAGAGAGTATCCCTAACCATTCCAAGAACAACCAAGATCGGACTTCATGGGGAAACGCCGCCATCACGGCTTTTAACTACTAAATTCTAGAGCTAAAGCTATGATCTGTTTGGAAACTGAGGTCAGTGGCAGCCTGTGGCAGGGCCAGCATTGTCTCATCAACGTCCTAGGAACTTACCACGGGGAGGAATAAGCATGCAGATTGTAACAACAGGAGGTTAAGATGGCTGCTCCCATGGCAAACACATACGGTGAGTGTTTATTACGTATATGTAACTTACGTGAGATGGGGGGTTTTTTTGTATACAACTGTGAGATGTGGCTTAAATGCAAGTCAACGAGGCCTGAATTGTTACTCTCCTGATCCCTCTGCAAAAAGATTCGTCTTCGTTCCTGTTTGTGCCGGGATTCTGAGTCTGAGTTACTCAAGGTCACTCTGGGGTCTCCGATCGATATTTCTCAGTTCACGGATCCAAATGATCTGCTATCTCTAGACCACAGCATCTCACCCGTCTGTTACATTTTACTTTCTCGGTTTAATCAATGAATGGCGTGCCTTTGGGGAGGTGGGGGTAGTCAGTTAAGTGACATAAAGGCAAAAACAGGGAATTAACTAAAAATTTCATTAATATCCACCTTTCTCTATCTAAAATAACCCTGTACACCATTAGTGTATAAAATAACCCCAAAAGTCCCCACTAATGCCCCCTGCTGCATGATTGCCGGTACGCGTATGGATCTGGTGTGTCCCTAAAAGCACAAATATTATGGGACCCTCCTTATCAATGGCTCCCCCCCCCCAACACACCACGGTGCCATTAACATATTGAATAATGGGGTTTATTTATCATCGGCAAAATGTTCTGATCACAATATCACGTTCTGGAATCTTCATGTTGATTGGAACGTTCCAATGGTTACTATGGCGACAAATCCTCTTTTAAAACATTGTATCAGAACCGCTCTTTCTAAATATATAATCCCTCGTAATAATAGACAAATATAATGATAATGATGACGTGGATTATGAACGGCAGGTATAGATGTTATATCCGATGGCCGGCTTTCAGTATAGAACTGCACCGAGCTGGGCTTTCTGCAGAAGGGTCTCTCTCCTTTAGGGTAACTGGAGGAGTCCCAAGGAGGTGAGTGGTACTTAGCATGAGATTGATGGGAGTGTTGACTTGACGTTGACTCACTTCCAATCAGTTTATGGACAGAAGTCATGGTGCTGCGATAAGGAAGTGTCTGGAAGCATCACGCAGACCTTGTAAGGACAAGTCATGAGTACGAGAGATAGTGTGCCGTCCATTAAACAGCTAAACATACCCGACCCCCAACACTAAGCTCTGTGTCCTGGCTGTGCTTTTATAAACAGGGTACTGCAGCCAGCACTGATGGAGTTAATCAGCTGGAAGGGGGCATTTAGTTTAACCAACTGATTGCCAGATGCTCCCCAGGGAGCCCAATGAATCAGACCTAGCAAAGGGTCATGGAATGAAGGTGCCACCACGATGCCACCCCGTTCCAGAGAGTCTTCTGCTTTGGGGTTTAGGCTCCAACACAAATACATCGAAGGCTGAAAACACTTCAATCCGATGACATACACATTCCATAAAAGTGACCTCATCACACCCCGGATGGAAGATTATTTCTTCCCGTGCTGCAATCTTAAAATAATATTTCCAGAGAGAAACGTGAGGTTCAGAGAAGCCCTGAGAGGATGAGGGCAGGTAGCCGAGCGGCCGGGACGATGGAGCGTTATACTCCAGTTTAGCGAGAAATACATAATTCATAGCAGACTTCCTGCCCGTGGCATGCTGAATACCCCTATGACTGTCTTATAATACATTCCCAGCTGATAACCACATGATAACGTGCATGTGAGCTGAATTCAGTGAATAATTGATGTCATGTAGAGGGATATGGCTCATTGGGGAAAGGCAGGTCCTGCCCCACGATATGAATATATTATCATAAAACGACGTATGTGAATACGTTTTGTCTGTGTTTATAGGTACGCACGATCTAATAGGTGAAGCCGGGGGGGAGCTAGCTGGTCAAGGGAGGAGAAGTCCAGAGCCGAGCTGGCTACAACAGTCGGTCAAGTAGGGTCATCTGTCTTGCGGGAGAACCTACTGGGGGTTGGAACCGTGACTGTGATCAAAATTCTTTTTACAGAATAAATGTGGATGCGTGGGACAACCTTCCAGTATAGACTATAGGGTTTGATGCAGTGATGAGTAAATATTACAGGATCAAAATCATGCTTTTTATGTTCTAGTTGGGTCAGCTGATTCCTTTCTACAATGTCTATATTTTTGTTTCCAAGAAAAGAAAAACATCATGGAAAAAAGGAAACAATCAGTGTAAGGGAGAGTCCTGAAGCGTATGTTCTGGTGGTAAGTTCCCCGTTTCTGTATAATCAGCCCCTAGCAAGGAGAAGCTAAGCGGTGCGTAGAGTTAAAAGGACAAAGTGGATCATAATCGGAGCATCAGCCACCGGCTTCTGGTTTGACATGTGTAATAATAGTCTTTGTGGGATTCCCCTCAATCAGCTCGCACAACTTGGCCATGTCACTTGATTTAAACCTGTTGATGATTCATTTCTCTCTCTCTCGTGTCATAAAAAAGGCTTTTTCGCGCATGTGACAGGTGGGTGGTACACAGAGGGTCTCTGCCATACAACGTGAGTAGGCAGGAAGCACAGAGCTCGGGCGGCTGAACAGATCCGAGAGCCCCGACTCTGCAGCAAGGTGAATCACGAGGGAGGACGTGCGGCGGAGAGAATAGGCTTTTATGGATTAGGGAGAGGGGAACTGGGTCAAACGAAGGGATTCCCTGCCTCACGTCTTTATCTTTAAAAGGTAAAGGTTGACAGGCCATTAGTAACCCATACACGTGCTGAATTAAAGAGCTATCAGGAACACACGAGAGGCAATTTCTTGAGTGTATGGTTTGGGGTGAAATAAGAGAAAAAAACAAGCAATTAGCATGGTCAGAATGCTGCATATTGGTCCAAGATGGTCAGAGATTGCTACCAGCTATCTACCCACACACGTCAATGTCCAGGCATCAGGACATCACAGTCTGCATGTGTACTGCATATATGTAACATCACCTATAGGAAACAGCAATACAACATCACTTGTGCTCGTTTGTCTTAACACAACCTTGATCTAATGAGCCGTGGTGTCACTTCTGGGACCAAGAGGGCACCGAAGCCATAATTCACCTTCACCTTCTGCTGTGTCACTTGCACACAGAGATGCTTTAAATTCATCAAACTCTAAAGACCTCAATTCTTCCACACATTTAGGATTTGAGACAACTTGGAGGGGTGACATTCCATGCATCTGCCAGGCTCATTATAAATCATTTTGTACCTAGCGATATAACAAGTATCATCCCGACACACTGTATTTGTCTGGGGCTTTCAGTCACTGGAGGTGGACACCCCTGGTTTGGACAGCAATGCGTGGCCAAAAGCTTGGCACAACACAGAGCTGCATTTCTAAAGTGATGAACACTCTGTCGGGGGACCTTTGTCCGATGACCTGTGTCCATGTCATAGCACTGACATATAACAGACTGTGCGTATTGTGGCTCTCACCTTGAAGCAGCGATCTCTGCTTTCTGCTTGGAGATATTGCTTGCTCTCTCGGCTGCCTCGACGGCCCGATCTACCTTCTCCCGGATCTTGCTGGCTCTGAGCGGGATCAGATTCTTCCTTTTCCCACTGACAAGGACATTCTGCTTGTACTTCCCTTCTTCCTTGGTTCCATCGGGAAACGTCATGCAACCGTAACCATGGCGTTTATTGTTAGCCCACTCTCCCTCGTACTTCAGGCCGTCAGAGCGCTGGCTCACGCCAAAGCCAGAGCGTTTGTCGTGCTTCCATTCTCCCAAGTAGACCTCTGTGGTGGTGGCATCAATGTCGTCCTCGATGACAGAAAGCTCCGTCTCGCCCTCACCCAAGCTGATGGTGGAGTTAATGTCACTTGCGGTGGAGCTGACGGTGCTCATGCCGGCCTCGCTGCGGAATGAGCTCTGCTTGCTCCTTTGGCTGGCCAGGGAGCTCTTGGACTCTGATTTACGCAGCTTTAGTCCACTGAGGATGGACCTCCTGAAGATACCTTTTTTCTTATTCTTCAGTATCTCGGCATCGCTGTGCGCCATCAACACAAATCCGCCTCTAGACACAGCTGGGCTGCCAGCTGCCCCACAGGAGGCATCGGGGTGCAGCGCCGTCCCATTTGTGTGCTCACTTCGGAGCGAGTTTATAGAGGTCCTAAGAGGGGACCTGATAACCGCAGCCATTCCATAGGGGACACTCTGACGTACGCCATACCCCTGGCGTATCCCACCAGCCCACTGGCCTTGGTAGGTACCTGCAGAAAACACACAAAAAGGACACGTAAGTTTAGTAAGCATGGCTGTTCTCACGTGTGAAATAGGTTTCTACTTGTGCTACTAAATCCTCCCCAAATAAAGTAAAAACAACTAATATTGTGATGTATTCATATTATTTGTACCATTAGTTTTTTTACTTGGAATGTTACTTGTATCACTAATACACTACTAATGGGGAGGAACAAGTACTTCATTAGAAGAGGCCAACTATCGGTTACGAGTAGGGCAGTTTTAATACATTTGCATCAAAATGGCACGTAGCAGACGTTCCTCTCGGGGACCAATCAGTGACAATGTGACACTATGGGACCGAATCCTACGTATTTTCCTGCCGACAGCTCATCAGCAAAGTGCAAAAGCTTAATTTGGTTTGGAAACGACGGGGCACAGAGGCACAAGAATAAACATCCAGCGGCAGATGTGGCACGAGCCCGGCTGGGACCTGTGATAAGGTAAATAACGCTTCTAAGGATGTGTCAGCAGTTAGAGCCGTACAAAGGCAAGCTCGTCATTCACCTGTTCCTCCGCTCAACCCAATGGAATGGTCTTCATTTACCGCTCAACCGTATAAGTGGAGGATTTCACTGCGAATAATGCAATATGGGTACAAACCATTTATACAGTAAGGCATAAAGTACTCGGGCTGAAAAAAGAAAGTTCCCATGCCTGTTCATCCCGATCCCTCAATATAGACTTCACTACCGTGTCCCAACTAGTCGGGAAGGATCCTTTTGGTTCAGGGACTTACACAGAGTTTTTATGTGTTTTGTGACTTGTTGACAGTATTTACAAATGTTTTTTGGTGTTTCTATATACATTATTGGGGCTTTTGGGGCTGTAGAACCCTGTGATTCCCTCATACCCAGCAAAGATTCTGAGCACCTTGGGGGACATCAATGGAGGAAGAGGGACAGCTGGATTTGGGTGCCAAAGAAGAACTAAATCTCCCAAACAGGGGAGCCGGGGAAGAGGGCAAGTAGAAGCCAGAGACCAGGGAAGGCAGGAGTGGCCAAAAGTGTTATGTTGCACCAGCCTATTGCCCTCCTGGCCTATTGCCCTGGCCTCGCTGGCACCGTACCATACTTAAGCCCGCCATTCAAATACTGTGTACGTAGAGTGCTAGCAAGGTAATGGTTTATCAAGCAAGACCAAAGCATCTAAAACGTTGAGCCTGAACTAAATACGTAAAAAGGTTTCTTGCTGGAAGTTTTATTGATTTGAGTCTTTCTGAAAGATAAATGAACATTGTTTCTTTGGTTATCGCTTGGGAAGAGCTGATATGCAGCATTTTTTGTGCGATATGAAAGAAGCCCACACAGCCTGCGGTTTACACAGCGCCAAACACTATATTCAGATATCGCTGGTGTAGACATTAAATAAAGAGATATAAGAACAGAGACAGGCTCTGGAGACTCTGCAGTAACAAAAAAAAAGAATAAACACTGTTCGGGGAGTCGCACAAAAGGAATGAAGAGACGTGGAATCTTTGGAGACTGTCCTTCAACACCCCGAGGTTCCGCTGCAGATAAACCGGCACCTTCAGAATCCCAGGACAGATCAAAAGGATTACGCGGAGCCTCTGGGGGCCAGAATGGGAATAAAACGCAAAAAAAAGAGCAAGAAGAACAGACAAAATGATTTAAAAGAACATTTTAAATCGGGGACATTTTGTGATTTCAACCTAGAGGTTGTACTATTCCTGAAATAGGCTTTTAAGAAACATTCTGCTCCTTTATGCCACGTAATGAATAACACGTTCTTAAACGTACTTCTATAACCCTAGGGGAGGTTCAGACCGTGTAATAGAAAAGAAATACAGTGATGAAGCACTCAAGGGGTGTTTAGGATTCTGGATTCCCCCTTTAATGTGATGAAGAACCAGTACCTTTCAGCCTGGGAATTGGGGGGAGGGGGGGGGTGACATGAGCTGTACCTATTCTCTGAAGCATCCATTTACCCATCCATCTTTCTCCAGAATATATAAAATAATGTACAATACCCGTTGCAAAGCCTAAAAATATTTTTAAGGTTCAACTGGTATTTATCCCCTAAGGTTCTCAAAGTGCAACATACCCCATTTGGGAGCTGTGTTGTTAATTTAAAGTGCGCAATTATATGAGGTCATGATGTGGTTGGCCGGTTGGCCTATCGCATGTGACACATCTATGATGGCGTTACTCCACCGAGAAGCCCATTTCCAATCTCTTTGTCCCTTTTCTAGTTTTGGGACAAAGAGCGTCAGCCTAGATTCCTTCAGCAGGCTGAGACACCCAGCCGAGTCCTGCATTTCCCAAATTCGCGTCGATTAACTACCTTCTACAAATATAAAGCCGCGCGGATTTTTTTTTTTATTGGTGTGAAAAAGGTGTTAATCAGTCCAAAAACATCAAGTGCTCCCACTGACTCACATGGCACTTATTGTGCACACACTAAGGACTAGATGAGTGAATTAGGTCACTGGCTGTTTCCTCCCAAAAGCCCTTTTTTAGATTTTGTTCAGGAGCTAAAATTGGGTTCAGGAACAATCAGACGCAGGTTAGATTAACTCTATTACTTCCAAGACACGTGTATTCCAGTTCATTTATAAAAGTCTTCTACGCAGTGTGTGGTTCCACGGGAGGGTCTACGATCCCATGAGGTTACGTTATGGCAATGAAGGGACATGCCAAGGAGAACCTCAAGAACACAATTCATCTCTTCTTCTTCCATCTGAATGAGAGACCTATTAGGTCCGGAAAGCTTATATATATGTTTGGCTAAATACAGCTATTGTTCTTATCCGAAGGCAGTGTCCGCTATTTCAACACTGAAACCCCTCATTTACCCATCTAGGTAACCATAATGCGGGGCGAGCACCTTGGAAATATTTCCGCAAAGCTCCGCTGTATGTTTAAAGTCCGGCAGGCAAACGCAGCAACCCACTGCCTGCAACACAAAGAGGATTATGTGATTTGGAGACACTTCTAAAGCCATATCACCTTCCTGATTAAGCTTTTCTTTCGTTAGCCAGGACCCGTGACCGTGCTTAGAGTGACACTCACTTGTTAAGTACCTCCGGTATGAGCCACAACACAGAAACTTTTATCCACGGTAGTGGGGCTCGTCCAAGCATACCAGCAGATCCAGTTTATTAAAACAACGATACACCCGAGGAGGGTTTGATTTATTCACATCTTGCTTTTTAAAAGGGGAAAATATTATCA
>VKOC01005816.1:0-40006 GCA_009364415.1 Spea multiplicata
TTGGTCCCTGTCCCCCATGTGCCCCCCCTAAATATGGAAGCTGGAAGAGAGCGTGAGAGAGTGAATGAGAGTGTTAGAGTTTGGAAGAGTGAATGAGGGTGAGTGAAAACGGAATTCAGAGCTCTCTGATCCCTTTTAATTTGTTTCGTTGTCAGTCCCTTCCTTTTTTGGAGATTCCTACGAATTGACAAAACTGGCAAAGGCCTAATATATATATATATATAATATATATATATATATATATATACTTGATATATACCAAATGGTTTAGTTTTTGTGCCATTTTGTCAGGCTTGGAATAAATGACAAATCAAATATGTAAAAGGCACTTCACATGTCCTTGCAAAGTTTCTCTATCAATGAATACATAGGATGGTTTAAAAATGTAATATTATATTATTTGCAACCCCATGGACTAGACATCTCTAGAGTGATTGTATTTATAATTTTTGCAAGGTTTATTTCCTGCAGCTGCATTTGCAGGCTCATACAGGGTCTGGGAAATTAACCTATAACAGGCTAAACAACTTGAATAACTCCTACCACAGGCACACCCTATAAATACCTCACACAAAGGAAGGGTCAAGGATATTGCGAAGGCTTATACAATATCTGGAGCTTGAGACCATTGCAAACATCAACATAACATGCACCCTATAAACATCCTGCATATTTTATACAAAGAATGCACAAACACTATATAAGCCTAACATTAACTATTATACAGTGCATAAAACTGATACACTAAACATCATATGCGCTCATATTACGCATATCATAAACACACATCTAAAGTTTGTAAGCAGGGACTTCTACTGTTTTTATCAAAAGCTTTTAACACCATTATTTGCGGCCCTAAACACTACATCTGATTCCCCGTAACAGCTATATTTTGGATATTCTTACAAGACTTAGTTAACTGTACACGAGATGTAATATTTGTCATGGCTAGTAAGCACTTAAAGCAACTTACACAAAAAAAAGTATGCAGCTACCATGCCGTTTTGTTATCCACAATTTCAATGCATTTGTTAACAACAGTACCTTATAAAGTAGAAAAAATGTTCCAGCTGCAATACTCCCAAATACTTTTATTTTAATGTGTGAATTCAGGATCTTCTTCATAAAAAATAAAAAAGACTCACCTTTTTTCCCTGGGTAATCTCCTTTCAGGTCATCCAGGAGGATGAGGAATATGTGTTCCATTTATGAATGATGTCTTGTAATTCACCCAATTAATGTCTTTATATCATAATATAATCCAAAAATTGCATATTCGTATGTTTTTCAATTGTTAAATATGAATGGTTGTTTGTATGGTGATAAAAGACAAGTATATACACATACATAATTTTACATAATAATGATGAAATTTGTTGTCAATGATTAACATAACAACAGCAGCTGTGTATAGCAAAAATGCTTTATGTATAGCATAACAATGCCTCTGTGGTTACAGAAATGAGTCTCTCTTATGATTTGTTACCTCAAGAACCATTCCTATGTTTTGACATGCAATATCCTATGGTGGTTTGTAAATACCCCAGCTGTTCCTATCTATTGACTTTGTAGAATGCAGTCATCCTCATAATTGAAAGCCTGATGTGAATTGCATTGTGAGCTTATAGGTTTGCTTCTTAACCATCATCATTGTAGTGACTATAGGAAGAGATACAACCATGCATTGGATAACAAGATACACTATATGGCCAAAAGTATGCTAACACCTGAACATCACATGAGCTTGTGGAACATCCCATGCCAAAGCCATTGGTATTACTATGGAGTTGGCCCACCCTTTGCTGCTAGAACAGCCTCCACTCTAGAAAGGCTTCCCACAAGATTGTGTGGCGTATCTGTGGGAACCTTTGCCCATTCAGCCAAAAGATCATTTTTGAGGCCAGGCACTGGTGCTGGACAACTTGTGTTCCTATTCATCCCAAAGGTGTTCAGTGGTGTTAAGGTTGGTGCTCTGTGGGCCACTGGCTGACATCATCAGGAACGCCCTCGACATCAGTGGGGGACTGCCCACTAACATAGCATTTCTCAGATTCACAACGTGTGACTCAAGACTTCATCTAAATCATACATGCTCTAATCATTTCTCATCTTGAATACAGTAACCTCTCTTGTTTCATTCCATATGTCCTGACTTTCAGTCCCTTCATCCTTCACCTTAACTCTCATCCCATTTTGTCCATTGCCAATTATAAGAGTTTAGTCTTGTTGCATCTATCCTGTGGAGTGCTCTGCCATGCTTAGATTAACACTTCCTTGGCCTCAAACAGGTATATAAAAGAGCTTTGCGTTATCACTGACCTAAACACAGATGCACAGTTCAAGTTAAGTTTCTGTGAATACAGGTTATATTATTCTCTTCTCAGAAAATCTCAGATTTAACCTCTGTTCGATTTGACCGTTAAGTTTACTTTAGTCAAAACAAGATGCCACTTACTTTATGAACAGAACCTGTACAGAGTGAGATACAGACAGTCTCAGGAGTCATCTCAAAAACATAAGTATTTTACCACCATGTGCATCGAGATTTCTCTTTATGCCCTGAAATGTTAGTCTTAAAAAATGCTATTTCAGGCAGAATTCATACCCTTTCCACTTATAACTATTATTTTTAATTCTCCAAAATGACTGAAAATTTCAAAACTTTTGGTGGCACTTCCATGCACCACTGTCACAACAACCATAGAGAAAATAAATGTAAAATAATGCACCATAGGAAGTCCACTTTGGAGGTTTTCTTTGTTTTGTTTATCCAGTGATTTTGTGCTTACTGTACTAGATAATTGCTTGACCTTTGTATGACTTGGACTGTGAAGTAACGGTGACTTTTTAGATTTTAAGTAATTTTAACATCTTCCCTATACCTACTATATTGGACTTTTAAATTTTATATATATATATATATATATATATATATATATATATATATATTATATATGTTATTAAAAAGGTATTTCTGTTGTTTTGAACAGCCATTGGATATCACAAGTCTGTCTTCATGAGTCAACCAGTCATCTGAGGTAATCTTTCAAGGACCAGAATAGAAAGAAAACATTGTATATGCCTCTAGAATTGAATTGTAATACTTTGTCCCATAAAAATGCATTTAACAAAAGTGACAAGTGTTGCAACGATGGCACACTTTGACCCCAAAGATGGCACTGACAAGCTGTTTGGTGGCACTGAAAAGGTGATTGGGGACAAATATGACACTGGTTCTCATTACAAATTGTATAGAAAGGTTTTCATTTTGCTTTATTTGCAGCTTCTTGAACTACCTTACCGCAAAATCACATCTGCTCCCAGCGTGAAGATGTCATCATGAAAGCGTTGCGGGAGAGTAGCAACGCCTCTACCAGTGAGGGTTCCTGTGGTCCTGTTGTATTAGCATCACAATCATCACAAGCTTGGCGGAGCTGCCACTGACCTTTTTTTTTTTTTTTTTTTTTTAAAGAAAAAATGGAGAGAAATCAAGTGGGCCCCCCCAGGACAGCCAGGCCCCTTGCAACTGTAATAGTTGTACACCCTGATGGAGGCTCTGCTTACATGCCCAATATTCAAGTTTGCCATTTTAAAATTTAAAAAAAACCTTCACATGATGCTTTGTTCATGAGGTGTTTAAAAGTGAAATGCAAAAAATATATTTCTCCAGGTTTAATCTCATTTTGTTTCAATAAACGTTACCCTTTATCTGCATGCCTGGAGGCTGCCATTGTTGTTAATCATGTGATGTTTTGGGTGACTGTGCAAGCACTACACTGAGCTGGCTCTTTGTGGCAATGCTAATGAAGTCCATTTCTCCATATGCAAGATCGCAAGTCAGACTGTCTGGCTGCCTGATTAAGAATAAGTTATTCTATTGTTTACCACAATGCAGAACGATCAGGAGTCAGGGTGTTTGTCTGACGACCACAACACATACAAAAACATTTTATAATGCACTTGAACTGTTTTTAAAAAGAAAACACCACACTAGTCTTCTCCACTGACACGTTATAGTACGACAAATATAAAAACAAACAGCTTATAAAAGGTCTGTTCTTGATGCATCATCTGTTTAAATGTCCTCTTTTAAATGAAAATATTTGTTCTATATTTTTTGCTATGATACAAAAAACTCTCATGTGTATAGTTTTGATGAATTGATTTGCAAATTAGTCTTCTTTTGGAATCAACAAAGAATAAAAATCAAATCATTAATTAATGTCTATAACAAATAATGCCTTCCTATAAAAATATGCTAAGGGATGACTGACTGTATTCAACCCTGGGCCAAGTCTAGCTAATGGCCCACTAATGATGCAGCAAAGACACATTTGACAGCCAACAGACCCAGTTCTGTGTTAAGTCATTGTTACCGTAGATACATTGGTGGCTCTTTGTAGAAATGCAAGTAAAACACTCAAAAAACTTCAGGTAATAGTCCAAAAGATTTGAATTAGAGAAGCCCAGAGGACAATCCCCCCCCCCCACATCCCTCAGCAGTACTCCCCTGTCTATAGCTGTTTAATAATTGAGTACAACATAATACTTAATACCAAGTCAATAACATCTTTGAAAAGATTAATGGCATTGAAAAAATAGATTTTTTTTGTGCCTGTCTTTTGTTTGAAACGGCATTAAGTTGATGATTTAGCATAATATAATTAATCATGTAAATAAAATAGAACACTTGACATTATCTGAATGCTGGTTCTAACTGGTTTAAGTAATGACAAATTGTGAGATTTCTTGAGGTTTCAAGTAATTTCTATAAGCTCTCGTTTTCATGACCCCGTCTTCAACTTATGGCCTGGAGGCCAAGAAGGCCTTTGAGTGGCCCTTAGACCATCTGCCCTAGTAATTTTATTAAGGGTTTTCTAGCAGCTGAGTGGGTTTTTTTTCCACTAAAACGAATTTTTGATCAATTTTATTGCATATGGTATTAATTTGCCTTGCATTGGGAAACAGTGTTTACCTTTTGATTGTTTTATAATTACTGTTATAATAATAATAATTCTGATGAATGTATATCCAAAATTCCACTTTGAATATGGTAAAAAAAAACAAAAAAACAATTTATGCATACTAGGTCTACGCAGGAAAAAATCTAGAAAAACTAAAACTGCCCATATTAAAAAAACAATATTGATAAAGTAATTCATACGCATCACATCATTAACATTGCAAAGGACTATTTATCTATCTATCGATCGATCGATACCGAAAGAAATTGTATGGTTTTACATGTCAGGACATAATAACAATCATCTGTTCCTTAGCAGGTCTACAAATTAGGTAAATACAATCTCAGATGAACAACAAAACATGATATTACACCATGTCATGAGTTATTCAACAAAAATAAAGCCAAAATGAAGAAGCCATGTTTGAAAAACTAAGTACACCTTATGATTCAATAGCTTATAGATCTGCCTTTAGCAGCAATCACTTGAAGTAATCGTTTCTGTATGACTTTATCAGTTTCTCACATCACTGTGGAGGAATTTTGGCCCACTTTTCTTTACAACGTTGCTTCAGTTCATTGAGGTTTGCAGGTATTTGGTTATACACAGCTCTCACAGGTTACGCACCGCGTAGTCTTCTTATAGGAAGCAGGACCACGGCATAGGCCCAATGAATGTATGAAATCCTGTATTAAAAGGTAAGATGGGTTTGAAAAGCAGGGCAATTACTTGAACACCAAACCAGAGGGAAATTTAATGTTCCTTGATGTAGGAAAGCTGAGGTCAAGTAATCAAACTTAGCAATAATTATTGCATCAAGAATAACAGCTAAGCTGGCTTCTTGATTGGACGACAAACATGTTAAAATAGGTCTATTCATAACTACTAAGTCCAAATCATATTGAAGTTCTTACAAAACTTCCTGGATAGTGTACCTCCTCCACATAGAAGCGTCATTATGGAATACAGATAAGAGAGGCTGTGGGTGGTTAAAGTTAGAATATTATTTTTTTATTTCCATGCTGTTAGTTTACCATGAAAATACCTCTAAATAAGATAGGAAATGATTTAAATTTGATGTTCCTGTATTTGTTAGCATACATTTTGAGCTGGGTAACACTTTGGACAATCTTTCGCGCCTGGAAGACAGCCAGGATAAAAATTCATTACAACGGATTATTTTTAGTACACAGTTTCCGGAACACCACTTTCTCATAAATATATTCTCCTTGAATCCCTTTTAAACTCCTTCGGTGAACAATTACTAAGTAAGGAACAATGGGTTGAAATAAATAAATTTACTCTTTAACTTGTTCATTGCCACAGATGTGTATAGTTCTTTGGAAAATCCATATCTCATCTTATAACAGTTATATTAAATGTGTAATTTGACTGTCTATAATAAAAGATTGTTCCCTTCCTAGATTAAGTCATGCAGACAAAGCTCTTGTACTAGCTACGACTCATTCCAACTACCTTCAGGTTTGTTTAGTTAATCCCAATGTGATCACATGTTTTGCCTATGCTAACTACCCTGGGACCTAGTCTATGGTTCCTATCATAGTCCACTCTTTTGACAAGTGGGGCAATCTGTCTTCCACATGAGATGGGACTGAGCCCTGTAGGTAATAATCCTAAAAGAAGAGGAAAATCTGGTGATGAGACCCTGTATAAGCAGCAAAAGAACAGGAACTGTACCAAACATACACTATTGTAAAGAAATAATAAATTTGTGATGATACATAAATATACATATATATCAAGAAATACCCATAAATATCTATAAATATTTAACCTCAATAAATTACAATATTTATTGGCCTTTGCAGCTGTTGACTGGCATTGTCCACCGTTGCTAAGTCTGTACCTTACAATTATTCCTAGATCCTTCTCCTTAGTAGTTTTACTGAGGGAGATCGCATTTAAAGTATTTGTTGCATTGTTGTTATGTTTCCCATAATGCATAACTTTCCATTTGTCTGTATTGAACTTAATTTGCCGCTTGCCTACCCAGTCCCTCACTCTGTCTAAATCCTTCTTCCTGTTATTATCCTACCTAATGTTGTGATACTAAGAGGTGGCTCTCAATGCAATACAGATCATTCTTAAGCAAAGTAAAAAGAAGAGGACCCAGGACAGATCCCTGGGGCCCACCACTTAATGCATTATTCCAGTTTGAGAATTTACCATTTACAACCACTCTTTAATTCTCTTTCCAACCCAAGTACATATATTGGCCCCTAAGCGTATTTCTGTCAATTTGTACAGTAACACTTTGTGTGAAGCCGTATAAAATGCCTAAGCAAAGTCCAAATAGATCACATCTACTGCCGCTCCTACATCTATATTTCTACCAACTTCTTCATAGAATGCTACTAGGTGGGTTTGACAAGACCTGCCTTTCAAAAAATCATGCTGACTTCTCCTAATTCTATTCAAGGTGTATTCTTGAATGAATGCCTTTAGCAACCCTTCATTATTAGTGAGGTCAAGTGTTTGCAAGAAGGAAATAAATGTGAATACTATTCCAAGTGAACTGGTCATAACCACCAAAGAAGATGAATAATACCATCATCTTAATTGTTTGAGTGATTATTTGACCTGAAGTAGATTATTTGACCTGAAGTGTACATGGCAGAATTTCCAGAACAGGTAGTTGAGATGGCTGCTCCCATAGTATACACACAAGGCAAGGTTTTCAGTACATGTTGATCGCTTATTTGAATTGCAATCACTATTACATTTGTAATTTGTTTACCGGTTGTGAAACACAACACCAAATTGTATTTGCTTTGCAAAATAATTTCGATATACTTTATTTTTCGTCTGCACATTTGCCCTTGATCGCGACCAATCTGTCTTACTTCATCTTCTTTGACGGAAAACTTGCACATACAAGAAAGTCATTGTAAAAAAACTAAGAGTGGGTTTGCTTACTGTGTTAAAGATAGTTTTTCGGAAATACTGTGTGTCTTACTAATTTTGCTAAAGGTACCTGTGTGCTTGTGTCTGCAAGCTGCTGATTTAAAATGAAGTCGAGATTTCCTTCGAGTGGAGTCCTATGTAGTCCTAGAGATTGTAAACCTTGTTTTTAAACCCAGAATAGTTGTTACTACTTTCTGATCAACAAAGGCACATTTTCCATTGTGTTATTAAACACAGAACTAGTCTAAACTAAACTAAAAGCCAGGAAACAGCCTCGATACGTACAAAGGGTGTTCTGTAAAGGACATGCTTACTGAAAACAGACAAATCTGCATGAAACAGTACACCTGGTTTTAGAGGTACCCATTGAGTCACTGGTAACACACCTCAAAAGTGTGAAAAATATGTCATGTTTAAGTGCAAAATAATTTTTAAACATACACATCTAGAAAGCAACATGTATTAATAATATTATTTATTTTGGAAAAATACTTTAAAAAAGGAATTCCTTCATTAACAAGAAAAAAAAAAACAGTAAAAAAATCAAATACCATTTGCACAGTATTCCATAAATACATATATATACACAAAAAAAATATAGTCACATAGACCCGAAGTGCCTTTGTACATATTTACCAAAGTTTAAATTATAAAAATGAACATCACATGTACAATACTCAAATTTTACAAATATCGTAAAAATAGTCTTACAGGTTCCAAAAAATAACACATTTTTTGACCAAGTAGAAAACATCTTTCAGTATCAAAAAGACATGAAGGCAGTGTCTGTCTGCAGTTTAGCAACGGAGTGGCTCATCAGAATCCAAAATATACTACTCAGGCAGTGCACTGTTCTTCTGCATAACATACAAGTCCTTTCATTAAATATATATATATATTTATAATAATAATTAAAAAAGCAACTGTCCATAGTGCAATGGAGAAACGGCAGTGCAACAGTTTGTGTTTGGACACGGAGACTAGCTTGGGGGTGTCCGTTTTGCAGTCAATTTGCTAATTTCAGCAGAGAACCAGCTCAGACTGAATTTAGTGTCTCAGCAGCAGTCGACTAAGGGATGTCCCTCTTCTCTTTCATCAGCAGCATTCACATGGGCGTCACCTCTGAATATACGACATGAACCTATGTTGTACAGCGTCCATATTACACCTGTGAAGAATAAAGAGGTAAAAATCCATTAGCCACGCATTAGCTAAATATTATTGTAAAAATATCTTATTTACTAGATTTTCTAGATTTCGTAAGCACGGCTTGGTTCTTTGTTTTGATTAGCAAATGATCAAATTATTTAATTTATTATTAAGGTAAATTGTAGCTTTGCATCTAGTATTTTTATGTGGTCTACTGAACTCGCAGATGACAGATAAGCTACTGAATGCAACTGATATATCATGATACAAAGTGAAAACAATACAAAAAATATTTTGTGAATATACATTGAAAGACTAAAGCTTATATTTGGTGATTTTGGTTTTAAACCATTAAAGATTTCTTTCTAAATTACACTCAATTACGATACCTATATTTACACAACAGACGTGAGGCTCAATACTAACCTCAGTTGCTATGATGCATTCATCTTTCTCATCTGATATCACATACACTGACTGATACTTTGTTTCCTTCGAAGTAGAATAGACAGAATCTGCTCGCCTTCTTTCTGATGAATTGCTGGAGGGAACAAATGCAAAGTGCAATGTTAGCATACTTGGAAAATGTGAAAACAGTGGAATCATGGGAAATGTCCTAATGCTTTTAATACAAGGTAAATTTAAATGAAATGTACCTTTTTGGGTGTACTGCATGCATGTCTTCTGAATCTGAGTCACTTGAGCTGCATTTTGCTTCACATTTCCTACGCTCCTCCTTCGCCGAGTCTTCGTGCTTGAGCTCATGGACCAAATTGTAATCCACAGATGAGTACCTGGTTTTGTAGCCATTTTTGTCATTGTTACTTTCACTGAGAAAGTCCACTTTCTTATTGGTGTTTTTGATCTGGGTGGTGCCTATGATGCTCACAGAAATATCCTTCTCTCTTTGACAGTTGGTCAGGTTGTTCATGGTCTTGGCCTCACCATGACTTGCGCTGGGCATATGGCGCCTCTTCTGCACTTTAAGCCGCACACATACAATCACAGCAGCACAGCCTAGCAGAAGCATCAACACCAGGATTATCCCAGCGCACACTGCAATCCATGGAAACTGTCCATTTTGCCCATCTATGTGCTTTTCAGTAATGTCAACAACAACTGTGTTGGCTTGCGGTTGCTCGGGAAGCAAGAACTGGCAATTAAGCCCACCGTAGCCACGGGCACACTCACACGCATAGCGATTATTTCTCTCATGACATGTTGCGCCATTGTGGCATGGGTTGTGTTCACACTTGCTGACTGGCATGCTGCAGTTCTTTCCAGTGTATCCAGGAGGACAGGTGCAAGAATAGTCATTAATCCCATCCTGGCATGTCCCACCATTCTGGCAGGGAAAGGAAGCACAGTCATCCAAGTTATCATCACAGTGTCTCCCAGAGAAGCCCTCCTGGCACTGACACATGTAGGAATTTCCAAGATCTTCGCAGCGAGCTCCTGTAACACAGCCAAGTAGGGAACGGTCAATGAAAGCACGTGGGTAGTATACACAACACAGAGAATATACTATGATTACTAGAGCCAATGAAATGTTATTAGTCAATACTTTACTTATACAACAATATATTATACACCTTTAATATACTTATTTACTTATACAACAAATGCAGCACTAGGTATCTACATATGCTGTGATAAAGTCATATCCTTTCACCGAAGTATAATATATTTAAATTAACTGCTAAGTACAAGCAAGCCTGTGTTGTAGAATGTCTTTGTGTATGTTTTGTACACAAAGATCAACCATGCCTCTAGGTGGTTTAGTCTTTGTCTGGTCCTGTGTGTGCCAGAAAATGCTAGATCTGCTTCAGTAGTTGTACAAGTTTCTAAACTATATATTGTACTGTGGAGCTTGAAACCTATTCTCTTTACTTACCATTTGCGCATGGATTTGAGCTGCAGTAATCAATCTTCTTCTCACAATTGAATCCAGAATAGGCCACTGGGCAGAGACAGCTGTATCCACCATCTGGGTTATCGGTGCACCTCCCTCCATTGAAGCAAGGTCCATCCGCACAAGTCATGGCACTGAGCTCACAGTTTTTGCCATAGAAGCCTGGTGGGCAGGAGCATGAATAGCTATTCTCCAAGTCCTGTCAAAACAAATGGAGTGTGGTTTGTAGCATAGGTTTTTAAGCAACAGAAAGGAATTAAGCTGTAGACTCATTAACTTAGGTCACGCATGAATTACAAACCATGCCCTTCAAAATTTCTAAATGGAAATAGACACTATTGAATTGTTGATCAATAACCCTGTTTCGATTTTCAGTTTGCTACTTATGGTAAATCATTTTCTTGTTTGTGTGAACTATGCTGATGAGCTTTCACATAAGTAAAAGCTACAGCTCTAATATTAAAGATACCAAGCTTATTACATGGTTCAGTAGATTTTGGCCTTCAACCAGTATCTGAAAATGTCACAATTACAGACCATTATTTTGGTGGTAAAAAAATGCAAGTTTTATATACTTACTGTGCAGCTGCCTCCATTTTTGCATGGATTGGTGTCACACTCATTGATTTCAATCTCACAGTTAGACCCTGTGTACCCGGGACGGCAGGAACATGTGTAGCTTCCCTGGCCAGTGTTGGTGCAGGTAGCTCCGTTTTTGCAAGGCTTGTGGTGAGTACAGTAGTTAAGATCTGGAGGAAGAAAATGGTATGAATATTAGTTTTTTTTTTCTAATATGCACAATCCAGTTTCCTTTGAGAGTCCAATTCATTTATTTTGCACAATACTTAAGGGGAAATTGTAGCTCACCTTGGTTACAGAAAAGGCCACCCCAACCTTCTTGGCAGTTGCATTGCCAGGGCTGTTGACAGGTTCCATGCAGGCATCCTGGATAGCGGATACATTCATCGCAGTATCGACCTTGCCAACCAACTCGGCATCTGGACAAAGAAAAAGAGCAACAATGCGGTTACATATCAGGTACATTAAACTTTATAGGAAGGTAAACTTTAAGTGGAAGATTGGATTGTTTTGTGGTCTGATTCCAAGACAAAGTTAAATGAATTTGAATGAAAATGACGAATGTGCGCACATATAAACCATTGGGTTTTTGATGGAGAAGTAGAAGAACTTACTTGCATTCCCCGGGTTTGTCACAATATCCATGGTGTTCATCGCATCCAGGTAAACAGATTGCTATATTAAGAGGAAAAAAAAAAGAGACATGAGCATTAAGTCAAACAATTTGTGCCGAAACATATACAGGTAATAAGAAGTCTGATATCTTCTGTGGTTATTGATCCTGCCTGGTAACTGGGTGCTTTACTGGTCACTTGTAAACAAGCCTTCTCTCCAATACATTTACACGCAGACAAAAGAGGCCTCACAATCCCCACCACCCCTCCCCCGTTGAAACACACTTTTTTTCCCAGTGAGGGTCAGAAGTCCTTTTTTTTTTTTTTTTCTTTTTTCTTTTCCCCCAATTCTATACACACTGTTCCTCCCCTTAATATCCCAGCGAGTGTGTGCAGATAAGAGTGGACAGCTGGTGTGCAGGGTGCCAGTACAGGACAGCTGCTCTATTGTCTATTCCTCACAGCAGCTGCCCTTCTGCAACAATACCCCACACCCTTCAACCAATTACAGGCGGGGGTGCTCCCTCTCCGTCCAATCGCGGCGGAGATCTAATCTGTGGCACGCGTGTGATTTCTCCGCAAACTTTTCATTATTATTATCATTCAAATAAATGGCCTAAAGTTCTCAAAAGAAAGAAGGGGCACCAGGCTCACAAAAGACATTGGGGGAAGGGGGTTCTTCCAACTTCCCTTGCTTAATAGAAGCTTGTTAAGCAGGCAGTGCAATTTTACACAGCCATGTGAATCTAGGCAAAAACACTACGTAGAATTTAAAAAAATAAAAAAACTAGGAAACGCAAGTAATGACGGGATTTGTGTGATAAATCTATTATTAGGAAGGATAAAATTTTAGGGTGCATCAGCCATGGAAATCTAACACAAGTTCATTTTGAATACAGGTGATGATGATGACCATGCATTTTCTTTCTTCTGGGAAGAAGCAGACTATCTAATGCCCTGCAGATCTTCTCATTAGCGCTACCCATCTGTGTACTCTAAAGACACTTACGTTCAGTGCAGTACTGGCCCTTCCATCCGGGGTTACACACTTTCTCTCCCTTTTCACCGCAGGAGAAGTGTCCAAATGCGTCATCCCTGGGTCGACAGTAGTCGGAGCAGCCTTCTCCATAGTAGTGTTCATCGCACACAAAGCGGTAGGAGTACTTGAGCTCAGTTCGGCCACTACTGTGTAAATCCTGAGACCACTCTTCACCCACGGTCAGGTGCCTCTGGGTAGTGAGGCGACTGATCAGACGATCTGGGTTTTCTGCCAAAAAAAACCCACAAGATTTGTTGCAATGGATACCCAAAAGAAAGCTGGCAAACACTCTCTGACATTGCCCATGTTTATTACTAAGCTCAAAATGCTGATTTGTCAACTAAGATTCTCCAATTCTAATTTATTTGAATTCAACATACATGGTGTTAACTTGGCTCAATATTAGACTCCAAATGAGACAATGAACTAGCCTCCTTGCTTGGTAAATGTGCCAAACCAACTTGCATATCACTAGCGGCGACATTAAATGTTCACACTTTGAAATTTACCAAGCAGATCAAAGCACCAAAAGGCGTTAAGTGCATTGTCACCTCATAGTGATAATTCGCATGTAATCACCAGAATGTTTTTGGAACTATACCTTCATAAACAACATTTGGTGACTTGTTTCCTTTGCAAAAAAAAGGGCTACTTTTTGTTCCCGGGGGTTTCTTAAGAGAATCCGTTATTGATCTAGAGGGAACTGTAGGGGTGGCAATTTTGCCAGTTCTCCAAATGCATTCAATATGTCTTACCTGTGCTCAGGTCATCTGGAGAGTCTGTGTGTAATGCTTCAATTATAAGGGAAAACGTACCCTGTGGAATAAAAAAAAAAGAGAGAATATCGGGGTTAAAAACAAAGCTAGGAAATTAACAACCTTTTTTCGGCGCTCATTAGGTGAGGATCTATCAGTAGCTTTGGCTGGTTGTATGTTTTCACTTTTCCTAAGGAAATGGGTGGACTTTTATTTAATCGTTATTTCCTGGTATTTGCTTTTATTTTGTTTGTTTGTTTTATGAGTCAGCCTATTATTTTTAACCCTTCACGTGTTAAGAGAGTCCCTGTGGACAGTTAACCCCCCTCTCTTTTAACCCCCATAACGGGGGTTAAGGCAAAAAGATTAATAGTGGAATCGTGATTATAGAACCCACTGGGCTGTTATCATTAATCTTCGCGCTTCATTTTCCCAGTTTCACACATTGAGAATGGATGTTAAAACAAAAAAAAAAGAAAAAAAAAAAGAATCCTTTTGGGACTTTCACACTGTGCTTGATAATGATACAACCAGCTCCAAAGACAAGAGGGGCTGAAGCGGCAGCGGCATTTCCCACACCTAACTAACACTTGTTCTATTTTAGAAAAAAAAAAAAAAGTGATGCCAAATAAAGTGCTTTATTTTTTTTGGTTTAGAGCTGCGCTGCCCCATTCACATTCAAATCTAGTTCTTTCAGTTGGCTTGTCTTTGAGCTCTGCTTATTATTCATCCCCCTGGGGTGTACAGACAGATGTAGCCCCCAAAATAAACCTTCCCTCAGGCCACCAGCCTTTATCTGATCTGTCCAGCAAGTCTTTCATCCAGGAGTTTATTTCACCTCCCGTAATCTGACCCCACCCTGCAGACAGCGATTTTAATCTCTTCCATCGGCTACTGTTTTCCTTATAACCAGCCACCCCAGCGTCACCCCTCAACGGCTACTATCCTAAGGGGCTTGGGCGACCGATCGCCATCGTCATACATGGAGGATGTCCTGAGTCCTGGCTCCCTAATGTGTTATCAGTCGCAGATCCGCCAGACAGCTAGTCTTGTATGGAGCCGCCATGTAGGGCGATCTCGTGTAATTCAGCCATTCATAATGTTGTGTATGCCGCTGCTGCTGCTGCTGATGATGATGATGACGATGTGTGTGCAGCTACAGAGCCGTGTGTCAGGTTCATTGCCTGCCCAGCCATCCCCGCCGCATTTCTCCCCAGCATTAACCCATTAGATCACTCACAGGCCAGGTGAATCCGAAAGGGAATCTGATGGGGTTGGCGAAGGACGGATCCGAGCTGCTGCTGTCCGGCACGTTGAAGGAGTTGGAGCCCAGGACCGGGGTGACAGCGCTGCCGTACGTGCACGGGGGCTCCGGGGACACGCTGGTCTGGTAGTGCTTGAGGCAGATCCTGAAGAAGGTCTTGCACTCGCACTGCTGCAAGCCCTGGGAGCCGGACAGCCCGGACGTCCCGGGCCGGCAGCAGTTCTTGTTTCCCACCAAACCCTTCTTGTTGACAAACTCCTGCAACTTCAACTCGAAGAGTCCAGAGCAAGAGATCTGCGAGGCAAACAAATCCCACAATGATCACATTCTGCACATTACCGATCGATCGATACAGAGCACCAGCGGCGACTGCTTCATCTTAAATAGCACGATGACCCGAGTGCCGGCGCATATACATCGCACACATTCAGCGCATCCATGCAGATACATATACAGTGTGATAAGACATGCCTAAAGGTCAACTGAATTCACCGCACCGGTTCAATAGCAGATCGGGTGACAATTCGAATTAAACAATGCAGGATCGGGCTTCTTACCTGGTGGAGCATAGAAGAGAAGATGAGAAGACTCAGTGTGAACTGCCGTCCCATATTGGCTGAGCCGCTTGCACTTGTATAGGTCAAAATGTATGGGCAGCCTGGCCACGGACTCGCATGCAGCTACACTGCTACAATGGGATCGCTGCTTTCCCTTTTCAATTCTTTTTTTCTATTCTTTAGATACGCCCTTTGAGTGACAGCTATTCTGAATAGCAAAAAAAAAAAAAAAAAAAAGGTGGAGACTGCTGTTAAGGTAAAGAATGAAATTCTTCTAATCCACCTTGCCTTTTAGAGAGGTCCATAGGAATCAAGTTTAAGAACTCAAACAAGAATCCATGTATGAATGAGCAGTGAATAGAGTTTGGTTCCAAATCCAATGTGTAATTCCAGTAGTTGGGATATGGTGTTCTCCCGAGGTCTCCTCTCTTGACTTGTTGATGTCCCCAAGAACAAGAAAAGCAAAAGTAAAAAGAAAAAAAAAAAAAGGTCTGCCAGTAGTCAGTATTTGTTATGATCACAAATTGGTTGTATGAAAAGAATCCGCGATGTGCTGTGTAGAGATGGGGAGAGGGAGTATTGCTAAGATGTGTCCAATTGTCCCTGTCCCTTCTTCTCCTGCCAGATCCAGTTGTAGCCCTTGGCTCTCTGTGCGTAAAGCAGGGAGTAACTGCCTCTCGCTGGCCGCCTGCCTCTTTATATGGAGCCCACTGCCCGCATAGCTAATGAGATGCAAATAAGCAGACCCCCAATCTGTCCAGAGATGTCACAAAGGAGCCACTTTTTAAAACCCTCCTCTCAATGGATCGCCAAATGGTCACTGAGCTGTAAAATGGGCAATCCTCCCTCCCCTAGCCCCCTCCCCTCGCTTATTTCCCGTGATCTCTACATAGCGCACACAAAAACACATTTACATTCTTCAAATTGTTTCTTTAAACATGCTTTTCAGTGACACCATGCATACCTTCAACATTATATGTACTCTACATACATACATATATATATGTATGTATATATATGTGTGTGTGTATTGTATACACAATATACACACACATCTATATATGATATGTATATATATATATATACACCAAGTGCTAAGATATTTAAATCATTGTGTTTGATGATACATATTTGTAATATATGGTGAAGCACGCTTTTGGTGCATCACGTTTTCTTTAACCCCTACAAATGAAAGGGGGGGCACACAGACCAGCCTTACAATACAATCCGTAGAATTACAAGTGAGGTCCTGGAATATTAGAAAGTTACCCTAGCCGGTGGATGAGGTCAATTTGTAAGGGCTTTTCCTGTATTTGATGGGGAAGGAGGAGGGGGGGGGAGGGGATCTCGCATTATCACATCTTACATCAACTATACTATACACTCTGGTGGCCGTGATGTTACTCGCAGCCCCGACGGCAGGAATCAGCAAGGTGCAGATCCAACCTGCGCAGCCCGGCAGCAGCCTTCGCGACGAGTTCACTGCGGTCTCAAATGCGGCTCTCGGGACCAAGGGAGCGATTTCAAGCCCCCCCCGTTACGCCCGGCTACATTTGACTACGATGTCGATTCCTTCCATAACCCGCAGAGCTTGCGATCTATCCCGCACGAGCATTCTTTATTATGTCCAGTTCTGAAATAAAACACAATTCCACTGATCTCTAATAAACCCCTGGTTATCTGGTGTTAACCCCTTCAGTGTATATATATATATATATAGATATAATATATATATATCATTGTTTTACCATCTATAGGTGTAGCGATACTCCTGTAAGTTTAGATGAGTTTGTTAGAGTTGTTGTTGTTGTTGTTTTTCCTCCCCTTGGGTAGCCCTGGCCTCTCCGCTCCCCGGACCCGTGTAAAAGGAGTGAGTTTGGTGTGTGTCGCTCGCGTGGCTGTCATTAAGGCAGTTTGTTATTGTGCGAGGAATGAATGAGTTGGTCTTTTGTGCTCTCAGCTGTATGGTAATGCCGGCCAGCACCTGCTCTGCTGCACAATGCAAGGGAGAGAAAGAGCTCCCCTCGGCGCAAGATGGAGCCTCTGCAACAATGTGCACACATTTTTATTTCTTTCTTTTTTTTTTTTTTTTTTTTTTTTTGTAAAAAAGAAAGCCTTTCCAGTGAAAAGACCCAGAGGAAATAATAAAAGACTTTTTTTTTCTCTCTCTCCATTGGCACCAACGGTCACCTCTGTACATATTTTATATCTGACAGTGCCAGTGTTGTTATGATCATCGTTTATAATGGTTCAGTTGGAAATTAATTAACCAATAGAGAGAGAGAGAGGGATGGGGGGGGGGGGGTGTTCTGTTGCTCAAACTGGGTACCAAATGGTTAAGCGATGCTCTAGCTCATCAATTGCATAGGGCGTTGATGTTTCCATTTCCCCTACTAGAAGTATTGGGATGTTTGGGAAAAGAGGATCATTAGAATGCTAGATTTGTGGCTAGACACTTTTGACAGATCATATGAGCTCATAACAGGCATGTGAGTATTATAGGGACCGAGCTTCAATAATTCTCTGTAGGTAAATGCTTTCTTGGGATAGAACATGTGATTTGTAATGCTGAAATAGATTTTTTTTTATATAGGATGGAAAATTAATATTAATGCATTTCTTCCTAATATCATAAGAACTCAGTGCAGCATGCTGAGGGTTAAGCTATATTGGTTCTGAAGTTAGACCCTGATCATTGCGAATACTCCTACTTTCATTAGTGGGTCATTAGAGGTCAGGGGACTATGTTTACAGGGATGCTTGGCTTAATGTCATATCTTATTATATACATAATGAAACATTATTATTTATGACATAGTTATGCCTTTATAAATACTTTGTTGCAGAATGTGTAACAAAACACATCCAGCTTATTCAAGCACTCGAATTGTATGTTAAAAGGTGCATAACGACACTTTTTAACCAGCCACCTGGGATGGGGCTCCTGCCGTGTCCCTCAATGCAGAAACCGATTTTGTTAATTCGGTTCAATGTACTACAGTCAATAACTGCCTTGTGTTAGCTGTACTTCCAAAAAAAAAAAAAAAAAAAAAGTTAATAAAATGTGTTTAAAAAGCCACTTGAGATCCTGGGGGTAAAAACAAGAGGAAGAGGAGTAAAACAGTACCAACAGAAAAGCTGGGTTCAAAAGTTTCACGTGCAGAAGCTTTAACTTGGTTACAAAAAAAAAAATATAAAAGGAGAAAAAAAAAACTTGCCCCAAATCTTTTAACAACTCCCCCCCCCCTCCTCAGTATAAAGCATTTGTTAAATTGACGTGACACAGATTTTTCGATTACTTCTGCAAAGCGTATCTGAATGGCACCATAAAATCCATCAGAGTCCTTCCCACTGCACGTATTCACGGCTAACTTAATTTATGCCACGCGATTCTGTATTGGTGAAATCAAGCAGAAAGCTTTTTCCCCCTTTTTTTTGCTCTTCTCTCCTCTCTCTCTCTCCTCCTTCTTCCAGTCCTCTCTCCCCCTCCTCCTTATTCCTCCTTTTTTCTTTTCAGAGGATGAAGCTAACTGGGAGACTGTTTAACTTAAGGGTTTCTATAGGAGGCTGTTGTAGTTTAACTCCTGCCCACCAGTAGCTGCAGTGAACAAAGGAGGGACTCGGGCTGTGGCTATTCATCCATTCTTTGCACTTTAATTTTCATTGATTGCGAAGACAAGGGGTGCCCCTTTGGGGATTGGAGCTGAAGGGGATGACACGCCTCTAGACGCGATCAGCCCCCTAGCCAGCCATCTGCTCTCAACCAAATGGCGTTTTTGCACTTCCCAACTGCATGTCTATAAACCCCCTTTAACCCAATCATCACCACAAAGGTTTGCACTAAGGGGTTAAAACCGTCAATGGCAGACGCGCATGCCATGGCACGATGTCTGGCAGATATTCCAATGCTGTGCCCTAAATAGGACCATCTAGCCCCCCACCTATGTGAAACTTAACCATTTAGTAACTTGAACAGTACAGAAAAGGTTGCTTTATTCCACTAACCACATATAACCCGCATAATGCCCGTTAAATCACTCATAATTATTTATTTCCATAAATAAAGTTATAAGCAAAATGCAGCTTTTCATACTATCTGTTTTTTAGGTTAGACGATGCTAACCCTGGTCTTCAGGGCTCCACACATAAGTGGTTTAAATTGGGGTTAATACACCAATATATTAGAAGACCTCACTTTCCCCATATAAAAATAGAGCTTTTTATGTGATGACAATGTTAAATTGCACAAATCACACTATTTAAGTATCTGAACATATAGAACTTTACTATAAAGGGGTATGGTTGCATTCAATTGTCCAAAATGAAACCCCAATAGAACATAGAAATTGTGATTTTTGCTCTATTTTAAGTCTGTTTTGTGTTGTGCTGTGAGATCTGTCATCTTGCTGCAACCATCGTGTTCAAATGACTCCTTTTTTCCCTAAGAGACTGGTGATAATAGCTTTACAGAGGAACTACAGGTTGTAAACAATTCGTGGTGCTACAGACCCTATGAGAAGAAATCTGCTAAAACAATGCAGGTATGGCCCAGGAAGCCAGTCACAGCCACCTACTTGGGCTGACATGTAATATTCAGAATGAATACTAGGAAGTGAAGGAAAGAGTTCCAAAGCTGGGAAAAATAACACAATTATTATTATCTTTTATTTATATAGCACCAACAATTTACGCAGCGCTTCATACAATACATAAATTCAAGGGCTATGACAAGACGAGAATTGACAGACTAAGACAAACCGATACATTAGGTGGAGAGAGCCCTGCTGGCAAACTTACAATCTTGATACTATGAGATGGAAATGATTATTATTAATAATAATATTATACTTGCTCTTTGTAATTGATATATTAAATTATGGGTTGATGTCAGATGGGGCTAGTCCTCTTCAGGCTATGGTTGAAATTATTATTCATCAACATACATGGATGTCAGGAAGAGAATTAGAACTTGATCAAGTAAATTGCAGAATATTTAGCTAAGCATTTATATTTTATTATATAATAATATCTCACTAGAAAATACCAGGCAGTGCCTATTTTAATATGAATCAAAGAAAGAGTGGTAGGTTGTATATACTAAAAGACTATTTACTTCCCTACTTACTCAGTGGGCCACACAATAAATCAAATATGATGTCCATTAAAGGATCACAGTGAGTGATTATGTGTTGACTCAAAAACGGTAGTTACTATCAAATTAAACAAAATCCTGATTAGCCAATTGCTCCTAGCTTTTATAGCACATATTTAGGTGGATGGTGAGCAAAAGGAAATTAAAGGAATAGCTCCAGAGCTGGAGTTAGCGGTAGAGGCAGTCAGATTGTATAGTGGAGCAGATGGTCCAAGGGGTTGGCAGTTACCATTTCCATACCCTACCCTATGGTGACATCACCAGCCTTAATGGCTGAAGACATTTTTCCAGGAGGTGTCTAAGTACAGGGATGCTGGAGAGCTCATCAGACCAAGGACAGTTCAATGTCCACTTAAGGATCCATCTGGACAAAACTCAGACTCCCTTCCTAACTTAATCAAGAAAAGGCCCTTAAAATGTAAGGGTCACAAATAGCTCTAGTTGATAATCATGTCCTGGATTACTTAATCCCAACTGAACAGTGGTAAAGAAGGGCATGGACATGGACTTTGCACATGTTTTTTAATGGAGAATAGACTGGTGACTATTGCTCTAACCAATCTCTTCTGTCTTGGAAGCAATCAACTCACAACTAGCCTAGGTTCTTGAAGCCAATTAATCCACACTCAATTTCATTTTTTCTTCAAATGTGGCAAAGAAGAAAAGTGTATGGAGGATGAAAACAAGATAAAAATAGATATCCATAATGTTATAATATAATACTCATACACATCTTTCCCAACACTTTACTAGCAAAGTTACAGAGTTCCCAAACATTACAGGATATTAGACAAAAAGAAATCAGGGTTGGGGTATATTGCAACCTCAGTGCAGTTTCCATCTCATCTCAGCTGAATACTTGTGATTTAAAATCTCAGTTAGATAGCTATGGCTCTTAGGTGTTTTCTTTTTTTTCAGTTCAACAATTACAATGGATCTGTTGTTTTTTGCCATTTTTACCATATCTTTAGTAAACATAATTTCCGTTTTCCATGTTTATTAAACCCCCATAAATTATATATTGTTTTTCAAAAGATAGGGTTTTATCTTTATACCACATTGTTGTATAGTCTTTCATTTTGAAGAACAATATGTCAAAATCAGCAAAAACTTTGAAACAACCCCCAATTTTTTCTTAGGATTTCTTCCACAAACTAGGTACCAAATTAGAGTACAATAATTTCCCACATGCATAGGTTTTTAATTTTATAAGGGATAAAATGCTCCCTCACATACTATATAATTTTACTTAATGTTGGACATTGATTGGGGTAAAGAATGTAATATATATTTCTAGTGGGAGGGGTAAGAGATATTTGGGCAGCTATGTTAATTTTTTTTATTATCATGATTTATTTTATGTATATGTATTTTTTTGAGACTGGTGATCTGTTTGAAGTCTTTAAAGACCTCAGGGATCTATCATGGAACTGTATGGTACCCCCTTATCATTTTGATCGCCTCTGCTGCTAAACATAGAGTGATCCGCCAGCAGGGGGGGCTAAATGGTGAACACCAAATTGGTCAGCAGTCACAGTGGAGACCCCAGCCTGATGTACCATTACCTCCTTGGTCATCTATGGCCTGTTTTATAGGACTTAATAATACATGCTAAAGGTAAAGAAGTTAAAGTTGAAATAAGCGATATGTATTTATAAATCCCCACCTTATGTAAATGTCATTAGGAAAGCCATCTTAACACCCTTTTCTCAGGATGTGTGTTGTATTATTTCTTCCTACTGAGTTATTTCTTCCTATTGTTACGTTGCTGATTGTCGCTGAGCTTGGGCTGACTTTGTACAGGTGGAGTGAAGACAAGGGAGATAACCTCAGTGCAGGGAAGTCATAAGATAATGCTGGCTCTGCCACAGGCTTCTACCAATATCAGCTTCCATTAAGCTGATCATATCATACATCATATTAAGTACTCTAATAGTGAGGAAGTACTCTTCCTCAATGAAAAATCAAAATGAATTAAAATATGACCCAAAAGTAATTGCCACAGATTGACATCTTAAGAAGCCAATTAGTGGCAGTAAAGTGATTCCAATGAAATAAATGGGGATATGCTGCTGTCGCTGATTGACAATGCAAACAGCCAATCAATGACAGGAAAGTTCATACGTTGAAATCAATGGGAAGACTTTACACACGTGTGTCGGGTCTAAACAGGCTCCTACAGGCAGCATTCAGCAGAGCTGGCTCAGGAGCTGAGGACATCCCATGCAGAGAGATGCATTCAGTAGAGATGCATCTCCTGCAGGGCATTTAGCTGGGGTGATGAAAGGGGCAAATGCCTTTGAGTGGATTCTGCAGAATCTCCCAAGCATTTGCAAAGTGGACCATGTGCAAATTTAAAGCGACCACACACCTATCATATGCATTAGAGTGCATTTGGTGGCTGGGGTGTACCTTTAAAGTAAATATATCCAAAATAATTGCACTGACTGTCACACATAAAACATAACCTGTAGGTAGTTGTATTTAACAAATGCTAAAATGATATGCATGCGATATGGTGTCCCCTGTAAAAATATATATAAAGTTGCAAGAAGAGTCCAGCTGAAAAGGCAGAACAGGGCTGGGTTAAGGATTAAGAATAAACTTAAATTTATATACCTTTTGTCATAATTTTACATAAATATAAAGAGCAGGTATTGTCTACTAATGGAATGACTAATTTAAGCACACTAAAGCTAATTTTTCTGTTCAGAGAATGCACAAAAAATATTAATCCTTGGAGAGCAGCTCTAAAAGATATGAGGCTGGCAAAGTGGTCATCAGAGGCCACCCAAATATCTAATCTTATCTGGTGAAATTCTTGAACCTCTTTAATGCACTGTTTCATTGTACAAACAAGACTTGTGTTATAAATGGAGGTTTCTGGCATAATTTCTGCTGATATGTTAGTGGCTGGTCAGGATCTCTTGCATATAAAATCTTTATATAAATGGGGGGCGCTGGCACCTTCTTGCCCGACCACCCCCAAAAACTAACTTACACACTAGCGCACACTTTTACATATCACTATAACACATACACACACTAACACATAAACGCTTACTAAACCACACAATTACATTAAAACATACCTGTTCCATCACACCTCACTCACACATCAAAGCCTTAGATTGTAAGGAGCCTTTCCTTATAGCTGCTTTCACATGTTGAGTTACATGACCCAGCCCTGTTTAAAGAATGCACTTCGGAGTAATGGAAAGGGGTTCCATGGAGTAATGGAAAGGGGTTCCATGGCGTGATGGATCCTGCTTCACCATCTGGAGGTTTTCTGGATGAATCTGGGTTTGGCAGATAGGGTTGCCTCCCGTCCAGTATTTTACCAGCACAGCCGATAATCAACACTTTGAAGAAGTAAAATACTAGGTATGTTAAAAACAGTATTTTGGGAGCAGTGGTGACTCTCACACATTTTCTGGGGATTTGTCGAGATGGGTCAGGCAGACTTAAACAAGCTGTGATAAGCAAATGTGGGTAAAGTTCAAAGTGGGTCTAATAAATGTAACAGGTGCTGCTTATTAAGTATCAGCAAAGACCTCAAGCTTCTTCTGTTGGAGGCAGCCACTCAGTAAAGTACAGTAAAGCACTCCTAACATTAAGTAGAACTTTATTATATTAAATAAAAATCTCAGGGGAGCATAATTAATCTGAAAATGGCAATTTACGACTTTAGTGTCTGTAAGAATGTACCCCGACTGAGGACAGCTTCTATTGCAGGCACTAAGTACACTACACCCCATCCCCTTTTCTCCTGTCGTTTTGTTCCTCTGCAGTAGGACACTCTCTCCCATTCTGCCCCCATTCCCTTTCCTTACTCCCTTTTCCCACCTCTCCTGCTAGCAAGGTCTCTGATTCTGCAAAGAGAGATCAGAGGAGACCAGGAAATGGCTGTAGAAAGTAAATAAGCAGGTGGGGAGGCAGATACAAGGCAGAAGGAGAATGCAGGTGGTACAGACATGACAGAGAGAGGCATTTTTGGCCAACACATTTTGTTTCCCACTAAAAATAAGCCCCCCATTTCCAAAAGGGCTGGAAACGAATGAGCCAAGAATAAAACAAAAAATTAGTCAGAAAAGATTTTGGGCCCCTTGCACAAGTCTAATATCATAAATGGGTGAGTGTGTAATCTCATCAGTTCTAGACTGAATGGCAGAAATAAAATGTGGTAGCCATGCTCCTTGTTCCTGTCTCCTCATACCGGTTCAAAATTTTTTTGAAAGGGCCCTTCTGACCTGGATCGCACCAAAATGTTACTGGAAATGTTATGATTCAACCTGGAGGAAGGTGTGTGTCTATATTGTCAATGCATGTGAAGAGAAAAGTTTGAGTGGCCAACAATTCAGGATTATGGCTGGAGAATTGCAGAAGTTAGTTGTGTCTTGGGGTCAGAAAGTCTGCAAAACTGCACCTACATCACCACAAGTTGTTTGGAAGGGTTTCAAGAAAAACGCCTCTACTCTCATCCAAAATCAAAATCAACCATCTTCAGTATGCTTCAAATGGGTTCTATGTTAAGTTTTGCGCACACAGGTAGGCATATGGAAAAGAACCTCATGCCCACAGTTAAATATGGTGTGGGTTCTTTTGTTTTGGGGTTGTTTCCCTGCCAAATGACCTGGACATTTTGTTGGCATACATGTTGGCATCACTTTCGATATAAACATATTTTAAACAGATATTAACTAACTGCATGAAAGCTTAAAACAAGTCATGGTTGGATCTTCCAGCAAGATCCAAAACATTAATCAAAATCAACACAAACAATGTTTTCTGACCACAAAGTCAAGGTCCTACCATGGTTATCCCGATCCACTGACTTGAACCCCAAAAACTGAGGAAAGTCCACCAGTGTCACCCTCGAACTTTAAAGGATCTGGAGAGACTCTGTAGGGAGACAGGGCCTCACACCCCTTGTTATGTATTTTTCAATCTCATCAGGCATTATAGGAGAAGACTCAGAGCTGTTATCTTAGGAAAGGGAAGTAGCATAAAGTATTAACTAAAAGGGTGTCAATATTTTTTTTAGGGATAAGCCTGTTTTGTGTTTTACATTTTTTGATATCCATGAGAGAGCATAGTTTTTTGTGTATTTTTTGAAGAAAAGATCAAAGTGTTAATAAAAATCATCTAATGTATTTATTTTTCAATACTTTTTATGTTTTTATGCCTGCCATGGATAGCTTAACGTGTCCTTTTCTTAAGTGTGCAATTATAATCTGTTTATAGAGTTGTTACCTAAATAGAACTAAATAAGAAAAATGGCCCAGCCTCCAGGGTCCAACAAACTGGAAATACATCATACTATCAAAAGATTAAATATTGATCCCTCAATAGGTGACCATATGTGAACATAACCATACAGTAAAGGAGGCCAATATGCTGGTTACCCAAATGATGAAACAGGTACTTGACTCCACACTGCAATTTAGACTTTGACCAAGTGCAAAAACCACACTGGCAGGTGAAATACTTGTGTAAACATTGGCCATAATAATGGTTTTCAAAGAATTGCAGCCACATAACCTACATAATAATACAGAAAAACTAAAGTAAATCCTCAAACAAACCTTTGGTATTTGAACAGAATATAGATCCACCCCCGTTTATGAGCATAAAAAAATATTGTATTGCTTTGCCCCAAGACAGCATTGACGTACATAAAAAATAAGCCTGAAGCATATAATTTGTGTATTGCATCATAATAAACCGAGCCTTGTAAACTGTAAGCCTGTAGGTAACACCCTTTTTATTTGTTATGTAGTTCTGCAGGGCCATGCTAACGCAAAGTACGATTCACAATGCTAGACTACATCCCTTAAGGGCTTAATATTAAACATAATGTATAAGATCACGTAAAAAAGTTATTTAAAGCTTCATTGGAGGCTTTCATAGAATGAGCAACTTATGAGAAAGCATATACAATCACTGGCCACTTTATTAGGTACACCGGTTCAATTGCTTGTTAACACAAATAGCTAATCAGCCAATCACATGGCAGCAACTCAATGCATTTAGGCATGTAGACGTGGCCAAGACAACTTGCTGAAGTTCAAACCGAGCATCACAATAGAGAAGAAAGGGGATTTTAGTGACTTTGAACGTGGCATGGCTGTTGGTGCCAGACGGGCTGGTCTGAGTATTTCAGAAACTCCTGATCTACTGAGATTTTCACTTACAACCATCTCTAGGGTTTGCAGAGAATGGTCCGAAAAAAGAGAAAATATCCAGTGCGCCCCGGTTGTGTGGACGAAAAAGCCTTGTTGATGTCAAAGGAGAATGGGCAGACTGGTTCGAGATGACAGAAAGACAACGGTAACTTAAATAGGCACTCGTTACAACCAAGGTATGTAGAATGTCATCTCTGAACGTACAACACGTCGAACCTTGAAGTACATGGGCTACAGCAGCAGAAGACCACACCGGGTGCCACTCCTGTCAGAACAGGAAACTGAGGCTACAATTCACACAGGCTCACCACAATTGGACAGTGGAAGTTTTGAAAGGACATTGTCTGGTCTTATGAGTCTCGATTCCAGCTGCGACATTCAGATGGCAGGGTCAGACTATGGCGTAAACAACATTAGAGCATGGATCCGTCCTGCCTTGTATCAACAGTTCAGGCTGCTGGTGGTGGTGTAATGGTGTGGGGGACATTTTCTTGGCACACTTTGGGCCCCTTAGTACCAATTGAGCATCATTTAAACGCGACAGCCTACCTAAGTATTGTTGCTGACCATGTCCATTCCTTTATGACCACAGTGTACCCTTCTTCTGACGGCTACTTCCAGAAGGATAATACACCATATCACAAAGCACACATGATCTCTAACTGGTTTCTTGAACATGACAATGAGTTCACTGTACTCCAATGGCCTCCACAGTCACCAGATCCAATAGAGCACCTTTGGGAAATGGTGGAATGGGAGATTTGCATCATGTATGTGCAGCTGTCCGTATGGACCAAAATCTCTAAAGAAAGTTTCCAACACCTTGTAGAAAGTATGCCACGAACAACAAAGGCAGTTCTGAAGGCAAAAGGGGGTACAACCCGGTACTAACAAAGTGGCCAGTGAGTGTATCTGTTTGTAATAGTGATAGGTTTCACTAGCTTGCCAAATGAATGACTAGTCTATGTTAAATTATTTCAAGGCCAAAGGATGGGCAGCATGGGCGTAGGAACCCCTAAAAATCTGGGGGGGCAGCATTTCCCCCCATCAGATCCCCACTTTCTTCCCATCTCTCACACTATCTACCCCCTATCCCCCTTCTCACACTATCTACCCTCTCCCCCTGCCCCCTTCTCACTAGCTACCACCCTTCTCATTAGCTACCCTCTCCCTACCCATTTCTCACTAGCTACCCTCTCCGTACCCCCCCTCTCACTAGCCACCCTCTCTCTACCCCCCTGTTACTTCACTTACCCTGCAGTCCTGTGGTGGGAACCCGAGTCCTCTGTCTCGCTGCTCTGCCCCACAGAGACAGACGCCTCACGCTCCCACCACTGCAGTCGGGGCAACGTTGAGGCGGGTGGCGGCAGGGAGCAGAGGAGACAAAGGACGCAGAGCGGTTGCTGAAAACGACCGCTGACACCCCTCTCTCTTCTCCTGCGGCGTTTATATTGGGGGGGTCCTAGTCTTGCGTGGGAAACAAAGTATGGAATTACTTGGTGCGTGCTCTTATAGTAGGATTGGGCTATTCATTTCTAAAATGTACCCCCCCCCCTTGTTATATTGTATGATTTGCAGTAATTGTCACTTGGTATAGAGCAGGGACTAATAGCTATGGGTCTAGGGGCAACATCCCACTTCCTTCATGTTATACGCGTGGCCATCAAATCAGGAAGGTGGAGTATTATGGGAAATTGTACCGATTACTTAATAAAGTTCTGGTCACGGAAAAGCAACAAGGAAGTAACCTGAGCCTCCACCACATTGATTGTGAAGACAAATGCTTCTAGCACATGCTACTATGATGTACCATCTAAGCAACAAATAAGATAATTCCTATGGGCATGTTGATTAGATCGCTCTGCTTACTTTTTTAATTCTCTGAAGCTTTTGGAAACACCTATTGATTTTGTGTGAGCTAATGCTGTATACCAGACTGAAGGCGGGACGCCATACTTACCTTTTTATTCCCATTAATGGATTTGTCTCTTTTTCCACATGTGGTTTAAGAGGATTTTGATGGACGTTTGCATTTCTTATATTATAAAATGGATCTGTTTTCTAGTCACTTCATTTTCAAACATGCCGGATATTTTTTATCTTTCTACGGGCACCTGGAAAGCTTTATTACTGCGGGAATTTTAGTATAAGTCATGATTTTAGATAAACTTGAGTCATCCATGCACTCTGAGATGTTTTCATTTCCCAATTTTTTTCCCATAAATGCATTACTTATTGTACACAGGTTAATCATTTTAGGAAACGCTCTCAATTTGAACGTCTTCATATGGAAGGTGGACACATTGTCTTAAGCCTTTTTTATCTGGTACCTTGATATACATTATTTAGTGACACTTGTGTCTTTATTTTTATTATGCTATGCCTGGAGTCTAAGGAAGAATGATGAGCCCAGAGAAAATGGCCCCAATGCGCTTCACCGGGAAGTGACCAGTGTAGGGAAGTGACCAGTAGCTTGAGATGTAAAAGAAAAACAATGCTGTGATGGAGGGCCACCAAGATGGTGGGTGTAAAGGAATACTGAGGGGGGGATGTAATGAGTAGCACACCAGTTTTATTCCCATCCACATCCGGCCTATAACAGGACATGGTGCTGCGTTGCTAGGGTCTGCTCGGTGTTAACAAAGAGTAAATAGGCTTGTCTGTTTACACGAGGCCAGTCAGTACTGGGAGTGGACGTGCAGGGGCCGCCTGTGTGTTTTTCCCCCTCTTGTGTGCCGGGGCCCGGATTAAGAAGCCGAGCCGTGTAGGTTTAAGGAGTTTTTGCAATGGCATGTGCTGATTTGAATAAGAATAGGATAGTCGCGTGGCCCAGCTGGCACACACCGAGGGCAGATGACGGATAAGCAGCTCCACCCCCCCATCTAACTACCCCTTACTCTAACCGGGCTTTCAGGGAGAAGCCGCACATCATCTGCTCCGGGCCTGATTTTCATAACAAAGCTGCCATGTTTACCTGTGATCCCTCTACCGAGGGGGTATTCCTTTGTCTCTAGATCAGATTACTGGGGCCAGATGCTACTCAGCCTCGGACAGAAGATGCACCCAGGAGAGAGAGATAAGTGCCCCTGTTAATGTGCAGGCAACAATAAACAGGTTATATTTATTGAAAAAAAAAGACGTTTGTAAAGTCCGTGACGTACATCACAATAAACCTAGCAATACCTCCTCCCCCCCGTAAAGATGAGGGTGTCTGTGTGTACGCATACACATTACACACAAACCCACGCGCGCACACGCTACACAGCAGCACACTGGGCTGAGGTCAGTCGCGTGCCTACCTCCCAGGCCCATCTGTCGCGCCGCGGGGCTCTATCGGCCATTGCGATCGGTAGGATCACACATATCTGCGGCCTCCACTCAGGAGGGGAGCACAAAAGGCCCCATATAATAAAGATGCCCGAACACACTTTTCCCCCGCCCGCCCCTTCTGCCCAAGCGCATAACAGATTGCTATCGATCTGCGGCGAGTGTGAGCTGCTCCGAGCAAGCTTTCACACACACACGCACACACTATCACCATCACGGTACGATAACATAGCTACACAGATCGCTGGCAGCATCTGGGACCCCCAGGGTCCCCAAGGAGCCTATCTATCTTCATTCACAAGTGCAGTTATCTGCGTGTGTGGTGCATCTGCCTGAGGTGTGACAGAGTGTACAGGGAGAAGGTTCATGGATGGTCAGATGTATGGTCAGATGTGGCCTCACATTAAACATTCTGCAACCCAGATAGAAGCCTTGCCACCACCAACTTGCTATAGTCCACACCTGGACCTCCCATCCTTTTTGGCAGTGGGGTGCTGGCACTAGTCATCCCAGGAAGCAGCCAAGCCAGTTGCCAGCTTAGTTTGTCCTGTATAGACCAAGTCCACCAAGGATTGCATAAAAATCCCATGAGAGTATTCACGGGACTGAATATATAATTATCCGCAAACTGAATCATTTTACTAATCTGCTTTTAAACATTATTTCAAGCCAGTTGGAAGTTTAAACCACCTTTCATATCTTTCTGTTTATATTCACTAATTATCTTATGGCTTTATTTTTAGAACACTTTTTGTAGGTCTATAGTTTGGATATTCTTTTTCCGTCCAGAATGTCATGCTGCATCCCTTGTTGCGCCTTTTGTTGCAAAATCTGCGCAGTTATTTACTCAGCTGCCGTGAATTTATCTCCCCTCTTCTAATTTGTTTTTCCGAGGCTAGCGAGATAAATAGGCTTTCAGCAAAGGAGAAAGAATAATTTAATATAAAGAAATGCACATGCAAAATCAGAGTATGACGGATGTCCCAATAAGCCTTGCATTTGGACAGTGACAGGTCCCATTTCATATACAAAGTCAGATCTAAATTTAATTTTTATTTCTGCATTATCATCATTTGTACTATATATACTATATAGATGTCAAGTGCATTTTATTGCCCCCGATAATTAATTATAGATGATGCGCAGATCAACACTCTCACATAGCCACTCTTGTACGGAGTGGTGCTGGTCTGTATAATACATACACTCTATTCCCTCAGCCACTTTAATACTAATCACTCAGGATATTGTTAGTCACTAATAAAACTACAAGTGGGGCAGCAGGTGCAAACCACCAAGGCCAAGGAGCTTGAAGAGGTTTACATTAAACGGCGGATAATCTCATTATATGTGCTTGCTGTCGTTTATACTGAATAGACTTAAAACTTGTTTACGTCAGGGTTGGATCTTCACTTGGTTACCTGCTCTGGGATGTTGTGGGTTGCGTTGATGTTATTTATGCATACATCTAATTTTGACAATTGTGTATACAAACACTTCGGTGCCATCTTTGTAAGATTTCATTTCATGATCATCACACACATTCATTTGAAAATTAAAGTACACCCTCTTTGAATTCTATGGTTTTACACATCAGGACATAACAACAATCATCTGTTCCTCGGCAGGTCTGAAAATTAAGTAAATACAATCTTAGATGAACAACAACGCATGACATATTACACAGTGTCATGATTTATTCAACAAAAATAAAGCCAAAATGGAGAAGCCGATTTAATAAGATTGGACCGTGGGAATTGTTGGTGATGCTTGAATAGAGCATCTGTTTGTGTTCAACTGTGCTGTAAATAACCAGGGTTATTAACACACAATAATCCCAGCTATAGAAGTATCCAGTCATGTTTTTCTGCAGCCTCATTTGTAGACCAATGATTGTAATATAGTACTATTTTGTATATATGACACCAACTGATAACACTATATGATGGACATGTATGTATGTATGTATGTATGTATGTATGTGGACACCTGACCATCACACCTATAAGAGCTTGGTGAACATCCTACACACACACACATGTTGTCCCATGCAGCCAACGCATCCCTAAGGTATTCAGTGGTGTTGAGGTCAGGGCTCTGCCCAGGCCACTCCTGTTCCTGCACACCAAACTTGGCGAGCCATGTCTTTATGGACTTTGCTTTATTGGAATTTTAGAGGGCCTTCCCCAAACTGGCGCCACAAAGTCGGCATACAATTGTCTTAAATGCCCAAACTCTGAAAAAGAGCGCCAGACCGTGATCCCTCCGCCACCAAACTTCATCCATCAGACTCCTATATGAAATGTGAGTTATCGCACCAGAGCGCACATTGCCACTGCTCCAGTGGCAATCATGAAAAAATCATGCTTGCGGGGGCCCATTTGTCCTTAGGAACAAGCAAGCAGGGCCCACTTTCCTTGGTCTTGTCTAACAGTATATTCCGATGCATGTTTTAATGCCCTGGCCATATTAACCCCTGTCACTTCAGATGGAAGGTAAGTTCTTACCTACCAACCTCTCAGTGAAGCAAAACTTGTTTACATTATATCTAAGGTTCATGTTTTTTAGAATATGACCTTATGTCTTTATAGGCATTTCTCCTCCCCCAAGCTATACATGTTGTGATATAAATATGTTTTGCAGAAAGCAGCCAAAGTAAACTGCAAATGGAACTGCTGAGAATTCTATGTGGATCAGCAGATCACTGGTGCCCATGACCTGGCTCTGTATTCAAAACTGTGTTGTTGGGTGCTGCTGAGGCAAACTAGGTCCAGTTCTCTTCAGAGTCATAATTTGTCTGCGTCCTTTAAATCTATGCAATGGTTGTTGAGGACTTTTTATTCCACGTAGTTGCATGTGTCAATGGTTCATGGATGCACCTGGTCAGGTACAATGTTTACACAAACTGTGGCATTTAAAATGAGTCCACTGATATCAGGAATAAAAAGTTTGAGAAGAACACTCTCCAAGTCTTGACATGAACCCCACCTGTCTGTATCGTCCACACCTGGCAGGTGGGATCCACCGCTGCTTTCATAAAAAATCATGGCTTTCAAGAGCAGAAAATAGGATTAGTTTGACTAGTGAGTGATCTTCACTACTATGATCGCCAATCTTGGTGTTGCTATGATCATTCGAACCAGAGAATCATGTTTCTTACCTGGCATTGGCAGAATGCAGTGTGGTGGTCTGAAGCTGTCCCCTGACAATCTGTAGCCTTTTCTTTACAGGCATTTGCTTTTCACACTGTTCCAGCCAGCCAACACATGTATTGAACGTCAGAGTAAATCTTTATATACCTATTATAATGATCAGTATTGTGAAACGATATAACCAATACTGATCATCATAATAGTCTCAGATTTTTTTTTTATATATATATATATATATATATTTGTGTACATTTTTTCCTCTATATACCTATCCAAAAACGTCACCAAGTAGGTCTGGTGAATCTGTTTTAGAGATGCTTACTAAATAACTTGGCAAGAGACAAGCCACATTCTGCTCATGGACCCATTTTTCATACTGGTAACTGAATTGACCCTTAACAAAAGATTGTAAACTGGCAAAATATAACATTAACTATAAGGAATGAAAACATCAAACTTTCAAAATGATATGGCTGGGAAAAAAGAATATATAAACTAAATAAACTTTATGGTCCTCCTTAAAACAGGTGCCAATGCACGGTCCAGGTTTATCAGGACAGTAAGATGTGTCCTTCCTATGCCCTTTGGCATAGGACATTCTGCACTGTTTCTGTGTCTTGGATTTTTTTGAGGTTGGTACTATCCCAGTAGTACCTTAAAGATGCCTTTTTCATTATCCCCATTATCAAGGTGAGTGTTCAGAGTGATTACATGCCTCACACCTTGCCACATAACATCTGGTATTGGTGGCAACTTTTTGGGCAGCCTAGAGGAATTGGCATGATATTTCCTTCCAAAAGTCTTCACCCATGAACGGTTCCATAAACTGTGATGGGCTAAAAATTGTGACATCTGGACGAATTCCAGAGTTGTCAATATAGCGTTAGGGGCTATATGTGGATAGCTGCAGGGACCCACTCCACAGAGCGATGAGGATTACTTCAAGCAATATGGTTCTTAATGGGGGTCCAGCATCGTTAGACCTGCTACCCCTTAGGGTTAAGTACTGCTGATTAGAACAATGATCAGCAGCGAAAATTATATCTAAAACAAAAATCGCTCAAGACACACAGGAACAACATACTCTGTTTCTCTCCAGTTCACAACCACAAAGTACGGAGGAGAGAAGCAGGGTAATATAGACAGATACAATGTTTATAAACATTGTATCTGACATTGTTCAATGTTGTGCAGGTGATTAGCTTTTACAGTGATCATGGAAATAAAGGGGTATGGCTGTAGACTGATCACTTGGGTTACCTAGTGGTCAGACACATCCACCCCCCCACGTTCCTGACATGCAGTCCCATGCATGGAACCATTTATGCATGAAGTACCGGGTACCGGGGTGGTCGTGAAGGGGTTGAAATATTGTATTTAAAAACAAGAACCATTTTTAGAAGGCTGAAATCTCCTGCACCCCTCTAGTGTCAGGCTGTGAATAGTTTATTGCTGATAAAGCATTTCAACTCTGGCATGTACATAGCTCTGACAAAATTACATTCAGGCCCGGACTGGCCATCTGGCACACCAGGCAAGTGCTCAGTGGGCTGGTGGCTGACAACACCACACACTCATCCGCTCTATCGGCAGATTGGGTAGGGCAGCATGCGGCCTGTGGCTAGATATTCCCAGCTACAAGCTACGTAAACATAAAAAACATAGCACGCGGCTGCGCATATCCAACCCGATTATATGATGTATTTTACACACTCCATCCAATCACCAGACGAACATTCCAGCCAAATGCTTCAGTCCAACAGTTTGGTGTAAATGCTGCATGCAATTAATATATGAAAAGTCTCTATAGAGGAGGCATTTACCCCTTATGGCAGTCCCATGGAGCACTCCCCTTTGTGTGTTGATCGCATTTGTAAGTAGAGGATTCCTCTGAAGTCTACATCAGACCTGCTGTCTTGATGATCATGTTTTTTGTTGTTACAATTTGCACCCCAACCCCCGTCCCTAACCAAATCACAACTGTTCCTTAAGGGGAGAAGGGTAAAGTAGATGGGGGAGGGGTGTAGGGCTGGTTCCTGAGCATTTAAAACCTTTTTTTTCCCCCTTTTCTGTGAGCATCTGCCTAAGAAGAACAGATGTGGGCACCTGCGGTGACAGCCTGCATATGTTCCAAACTATTCACAGCTATTCAGATACATCTACAATAGCAAGTCTTTGTGCAGCCAGTCACTAAATGTATTAATCTGACTTGGACTCCTCAGAGCTTTACTCTGTTTAATTTGTGTCCCCTTGTGACAATAACATCAGAACATAATCCCCGGAGTACTCCAAGTGGCAGTATCTCTCCCTGGTTATCTTTTCATCTTTATACCCTGATTCTCCCAAACGCCTTATCTCTTTCTTTATATCCTCTCCTTCCACCTGTCAGCAGCATCTCCGCTTGTAGCTTGAATGCATCCATTCTGTATCTTTCTGTGTAGTTCCGATATTTTAAATGGAAACGTATTAAGCTTTTATATATTTATTCGTTAGCGGTCCTTCTTCTGTATATATTACATGGCTGATATTTGCTCTCATTCACTGCTCTCATTCACATACTGTGAATGTATAGATGTGGATTTGTATCTAAACATGACAAAATCCTATTTGTAATAACAAATAAAAATAAAATGACTATTTATAGTTATAACACACAAACATACACATGCACAAAGGTAATATTTTCTTCAGACACATAATGTAATGTTGAGAACGAACCAAAAAGCAACATTTTGTGTAGATTAACTTCCGGTGATGTTAAACAGCAGCCAATAGCTTAAATCACAAATGTAAGCCTTAAATTGTGGTACTGCTTTTTTTATGCAGAGCATCTCCCTTCCCATTTTGATTTGTTTTTCCCCTACAATGGATTCTTTGGGTGCTATTGTAACCTACACAATAGTGGAGGACACCAGGCTGTGAATGAAGTAGTTTAAACAAACCCAGCTCTCTTCCCTTTGCCATCCTCCATTGTTAGGTGACTGGGGCTGCATCAATTGGCTGCTAGGAAACAGGGCTTGCAATAAAGCATGGCTGTTTTGAAAAGCCTCTAATAAAAAGGTAAACTAAGTAAAAAAAAAAAACAACCACTGTTTTGTTAAGATAAAAAAAAATCAACAATTGGTTGCTTAGGTTATTCTGATTACAAAAATAATAACATTATAAAACACATAAATTGGAATAGAATTGATTGATATACTTTCATCATATTTATGTTATGTTGATAGACCTTCAAAAACGTGAACACAGAACTGCTGATTGTAAATAGGATGAGCACTAAACTTAAGGAAGTGACTTATATGTTCTTATTCGCTATATGCCCATTAACATTGCAACATTAAAGGTGCTGTTCTACCCTCAGAATTTAACAGTTTGGAAACTCAGTGCAGAATTAGAAACTATTCATAGTACTGTCTCCACAGAAATAATTCTTGAATCATGACAAAGATTGCCTCATTCACATTTTGTCACTTGTTGTATGACACAAAAAGCATACAATGATAAGTTGTTGCCATAGAAACTGGAAAGAAATCTTAAAGGTTTCTGTGTTTTGTTGTAATTAAAAGGGATGTTCTTTCCTTCTGATAAGAGAAGAAAATATAGATCTGCCATAACCTATTTGCAAAACATAGTGGAGAGAATGCAATTAATATTTTGTCTAAGGACATTCCACCATTGAGGACCATAGTGATGTTATGGAATGTCACATGTAGAACTTGATGATGAATTGCTTTCTGCAGGATCCTGGTGCAGGGGTCTGTCTCTCAGTTGAGGTTATCCTTAAGGACCTGATTGGTGGGCGGATGAGACATGTGATGACTGTAGTAGCCAATCACAGAGATCACAGCTGGTATGGGATAGCCAGTGTCTACATCTACTTAGTCTGTCTCCAGCTTGATTTCTCAATGCCTCACTGTGGTGGAATAGAGAAAGAAAACTCTTGTTACATTGAAATAAGAAATAAGAGTTATAAGAAATCATATAGTTCTATATATACTATAGTTTCCATAGTAACTCCTAGATCACTCACTCGAGTCTTATAAATAGTTGATTTTTTTAATAATCTGTGATTGTTGTTTTTAGTGTTAGGTTAGGAGGTAGGACTGGGAATTGTAGCGCAAGTTAGAGGTTTAGTATCAGGGAGAAAAGTATATTAAAAAACAACAATATGATATTGATTGTGTGCTGCTTAGAACAGGGTTTTAGTGAGAATTTAAATTTAAAAAAAAGTAGGGGAGAGTCTTACAGAGTAGTGTAGTAACAAACAGCAAGATATAATTTGTTATACCACATAAAGTTAAACACAACGCATGAATAAACAAACAGCATGGGGAAAGGTGACATTCATAAAATAAAGGGTATCGATCAGCATAATTCAGAGAGTTTAATCTTAAATGTGTTGCTTTATTCATTTTAATATATGCATTAATACATAAACAAAGCAACAAGACATTACATTAATGTGACAATGGTACTGATACCGGGTACAGTACCTGCAAATAGGGACTGCCCTGCAAAAAACGGGACTGTTGGGAGGTCTGCAACATTCAAAAGTAACTTCAGCTGTATTTATAAATGTATGTTTCACTAACAAAAAGCATATTTCCAATTACAACTGTTCTTAGTTTCCAATCTACTTTCTAGCAGAGAATACGCGTTTGAGGCCTTTACAACTTTGGTCCCACACTAGACCTACATCTGTTGCTGTCCCTGTTCGTACTTTCTTATAGGGTATTCAAGATTTTATGTGACGTCTTCCATTATGTGTATTTGGTCTAGTTTGTTTACTACTTATGCTGCAGCGGGTACTTAATTACCCTTCCAGTTTCATTTGAGATAATATGTAGCAGTGCTGTTTTTGGCTCAGGTAACATTCAAACTGTGGTTGGATCTTCACCATATTCACCCTTGAGAAATCAGGCAGATGTTGGGCTCAAGCCAGCTCATCCACCTGTAAACAAACATGAGATCTGTTTGGCACTATGGACATGAAAAAAAATACACATAAATCTTATTTATAGAAAAATGTACGTATAACATATTTTCTTAATATACTAAGTTATAACTATATCAGCAGATAAAGTCAATATGTTTTTTTAGGATGGGTTCATAAAACTAGTTTTAGGCAAACCATGTATCCCTAATCAACCTTAAGCTGCATACTTCTTTGCAATTCACTATTAAAATGTGCATGGAGACTTGCAAGACAAGAATGAAACTGTGAGGAAATTCAGTTTTGTGTCTAGTATTATTATTTATTGTTTTATATAGCACCATCAAATTCCGTAGCGCTGTACAAGCTTACAATCTAGCACCCCTATACCCATGACAAGGATCAATACAATGACGTACAAATGTACATACAATAAAGCAGCCAATCAATGACAAGAAAGAACCCATGTTGAAATCAATGTGAGTGCTTTCCACAAACGCACATCCCCACCCACAGTGTTGGCCGAGCCAGCACCGGAGCCGACTTGCAGTAAATATATAATGTTCATGGAGATGTGCATCACATCATATAGCTAGGGCAGGGGCGTCAAACATGCGGCCCGCGGGACCTCGAGGTGCGGCACGCGTGAGATCGGCAGCCAGGATCACAAGAGCCCTGGTGCTTACCTGTGGGAGGGTCTATTGCACTGCACAGAGGAAGCGGAATATCACATGACTGTGCTCCAGTCCTGCTTCCTCTGTGCAGTACAAGAGAACGCAGAGGGAGGCTGTGCCCCCTGCTGAAGTCTATGAGCTGTAGTACAGGTAAGAGGGTGGGGAGGGTGTTCGAATGAGTATGAGTGATTGAGGGAATGAATCTATGAATGAATGAATGAATGAGTGTGTGTGATAGCATGGATGTGTAAGTGCTGGAACCCAGGCATGATGGGACTGAGGTGTGTTTGCTAACAACAATCAATCATGCCAAGTCAGCCAGTACATGCCAAAACCTGGCTAGCTGCCCTCCTTGTGTATTGATGCTGCCAGCAGTATGGGGTCTGCACATCACTAACAGCCACCCTGTACCAGCATGTACTGGCTGATTTGGGATGATAGGAGTGTGATTGCTAACAGCAATCACAGTACCATCATGCCTAGGTTCCAGCATTTACTGGTTGCCTGGGTATCATAGGAATGTGATTGCTGTTAGCATATTGTTGATTTCGTTTGTCCAATTATGATGTGTCACTTACTTTTAATAAAAGTGTGGTTAACACACCAAAATTGGACAAAAAATACAATAACAATATTAATATATATATATGATTGTTGACAGCAATCACACTCATCATGCCCAGCCAACCAGTATATGCTGGAATCTGGGTATGCCTGAGATTGCTGTTAACAATAATATATATATTAACATTGTTATTTTTGTACAATGTTGGTATGTAACTTACTTTTATTAAAAGTGTGGGGTTTTTTTTATTATTTTTAAAG
>VKOC01005817.1:0-11455 GCA_009364415.1 Spea multiplicata
ACAGCCCCAAATACACCTTTCAACTTTTTGCCTTATCTCTGTCATAACCCGTGTAGTAGGTGAAGTAGGCAATAAATAAACTATATATTACAATTTTGCATGCAGGTAATTTGTAGATACATACCTTCCTCTTCGAATGTTCCTTTTTAGAAAGATGTTAAAAAAAAGAAAACATATTAGTAAGATTTTAAAAGCTTTGCCCCTTACACTGCTGATTATATATATATATTATCAATATCACTGATTTAACATGAAACACAAAAAGTACCCACACTGATAAAGTAATTGTCCATGGCCGGTCAGGTATTAGAGGTGAAAGTTATTGCTTTCTTTCCCTATCCTCCAACACAAAAGCCCAGTGTCTGAGATATCCAAATTATAAATTATATTTATATATATATCATATGACCATGCCACAGTTATTCACATTTACTTGGTGTAAAACTTACTTGAAGCCCCATCCTGTTCCCCCGAGTACAATGGCAGCAATGAGCACAGCTCCTGCGATGGACCCAATGATTATATTCGTACCGCTAGGACCTAGAGAAAGACACAAGAAAGACATGACCTTGTCTTGTTAGATTGTGTTGCGTCGCTGTATTCCGACTACTCTTGATTAAACTTGATGCCCAGTTTACCCAACTACATTCTTCCAACCAGTACTGATACCTGGTTTGATTTACTGATACGTGGTTTGATAAATAGATATAACCGAGTACCTTTATTTCTCTCCCCCACTCCTGTTGGCTTTGGGACAGGGAGTGGATCATACACACTGCAGTCCTTCCCGGTCCAGTCTGGGTGGCAAATACATTTGCCTTCATTGCTGCATACCTGTGGGTATAGAAGGCATCAGGACTGCCACATTATGTGAATCTGAAACTTGTTCCCTTTGCCTTTCTCTTAAAACTACACAGTGCCAAAGATTCGAGCAACACAAAAATTCGAGTAATACATAGCGCTCATCCACTTAACCAACAAATATGTTGTCTGGAGAAAGTAAATGGAAACAATGTATTGTCCTGTATCCTGACTCAAAACTCTGGCAAACCCTCACAACTTACCCCGTGGTCCGAGCAGACCCCACCGCTCAAGCTGCTGGGACAGGAGCTGAAGTTAAAGACTGCAGCAGGGAGGCACCTCCTGTCCAGACACATCATGTTAGGGCCACATGGTGTCCCATCGTCAACGTACCCCAAATACGAGCCATCTGGAAGCACCACCTGCCCTCCTCTAAATATACAAAGGAAAGAAAAAGGCATTTAACACACGTGTAAATCTTTACATATCACTAAATTATATATAATAAATAAATATAAATTAAAAGTTCTGTTTGATGATATAATTCTTATAGATTAAGTAAGTATCTATTATCCAAACAAGAATTTGAAAAATAGGCACCAATGAGACTGACGATATCCTACCAGATATATTTGGAGACATTTATAGCATAACAGGATACTGGATGTATGTTGACGTGTTACCTGCAGTCCAGGTAGCGGTTTTGATGATAAAAGCTCATACTGGTGATGTCACCATTGAGTTCTCCAATCCTTGGAGTTCCGGAGATGTTGGAACATAGGAGGTATCCACAGAGGACATCCCTAGAGAGAAAAGTGTCACTTTTTAGGCCAACGTATTATATCAGTGTCATGTTCAGTTGGTCCACTGTCATGGAGAGTTAAATCAGGTATACATCACCCTTTCACTTACTGTTTGTTGCATTGTATCCATGTTTCTCCATCTTTCCCACAGTTTCCCTTCTCGGTCCCTTCGATATTTAACTTTTCATAGCAAAACCTGTCTGATGCACCTGGCAGAGAAATAATCATGGCAAATTGGGATCTTTTCACAATGATCAGCCACAATATGTACATTGTTACTCGGTTGGCGGGTAACACTACAATGATACTATGAGACGAGCTTATGCCACAGATGGGATAGAGAGTTTAGCTGCAGGGTCTAACCCTATGGCATCAGGTGTAATTATCCATGGCAAGCCCCTAGCTATGAATAACTACTATCAAAATTAATAACATAATACTCACTGCGTCCCCACAATGCGCTGCACTGGCGGTCTCTGGTCTTACATCGCCCGCCATAACAACGGCCCTGTAAGAATGATATAAGGGCTGTCAGCAACAGAAAAAATAACTACCAGGTTTTAGTACATTTTTTACGGAGTCAAAGTTTTCAGGACCTCAGAGTAAAGAGGGGCCACAAAAGCTTTCTGGACATCTGAGCTCTGTTCTTCAGATAAAATCTGAATTCTTTTTCTGACATTTTGTTCCAATAAAAGGCATCAAGCTGGACTAAAGATTTTCTCTTGGACCAACAAGGCGATACACATTATACTTCTAACCCCACTATATAATTATTATTTATCTAAATATCTTCTAATGGTTCTAACAATTCCATGATACAAGCCTTTAAGAGATTCACTGGTAGATTTAAATAAGACGGTATTTTCCTGAGACGTCTTCAGGCTTTCAGTGAATAAACTACTGAAGATCAAGTGATGTTTACAGGTCATCATTTACCGGACATACAGTATGCCCTGACTTACTGGCTACACAGAAGGCAGCATATCCCACTATCACTAACTGGGATGGTCCACCAGTGTCTTCCATACATTGATCACTTGAGTGAACTTTGGAATTCCACCCATTGGAGATTCTTGGTATAGATTGTATTTTGCACACACAACACTATAATGCTCTCAATCACAGCACACTAGAAGTTATACACTAGAAGGTCACCTGTTCGTTGTCACAAAAGTATCCATCTTGCTTGTGTAGGTTGGGAGGGCACTGTGTGAACAAAATTTGGGTTTTTTAGTGTTTTTGAAAAATACAACTTGTGAATTTAAGGCAGCTGCTTTCACAAGTCCTCCCTGACACGATATTACCCCATGATTTCCATTTTGGAAAGCTGTCAGCTTCACTCACCACACTGGAGTCTCCCAGGCAGGTCTCTGGCACATCGCATTCATTAACGGGCTCTCGGCAAATGGTCCCTCGCGGTTCATACTGCGGGGCAGAAAATCATTTTTGATCACCTTTCTGAGATGGAGATGTGGAGGCAACGGCCATTATCAGTGAGGGAAGACCTATGTATAAACGTTTTTGTGGTTTCTGCCTGTCCGTTTCCTTCCCACATGTGGTCACAGAATCCTTACCTTGCAGCCTCTGCAGCACAGACCATCGCTGCACATGGCGTCATGGCTAAGTGTGCACTTCTTGCAGCAATTCCCGGCTCCTGACTTCATACATTCCTGGAGAAAGTAGAAAATGTGTTCCGCTAAATAATAAGAGCTTTTTGTTTGGACTGTTCCTTTATTACAATGAAGATCCTATCCAACAAAGAAGGGTTCGGAACCCCAAGTCTGGGGGCAAGTTGTGCCAAAAGGCAGACTTCTGCAATGTATTTGGGGACTTTGGCTCATTGTGTCTGCCTCCTGTCCTCTCCTAATCTTCAAGTACTGAAGAGCGTGTTGGGGCTTCATAATTTAGACTTTCTTTACTATAGACTCTAGAACCCCCCTAACAAGATACTCACAGCAGGTGACCCACAATCACATTCCTCCCCGACCTCTACGAATCCGTTCCCGCATGACGGAGCATCGAAAAGCTAGAGGCAGAGCGAAACAGAAAAAAACGAGTAAAGGGATAGCTAACTGACTTCAGTTCATCCAGGAGGCTGGGCAATCAATATCCGTGCAGAGTAAATGCATGCTGATCGATATCGGTTCAAAGTGGAATCTAAGTAATAAATATTAGTGCAGAATAGAGGCACTTAATGCCGGATACAGGACAGTTGATAGCTGTTCTGGTGGAGGCATAAGCAGGCCATATTAGTTTAGGTAAATGTATCGATTTAATAGGAGTTAATGAGTTTTATTTATGGGAAGAGGCATGGAATTGGTAGATATGGAAAATATATAAGTTTAGGGCAGAATCTTGCTACTAATTAAGGTTTATGTGCCCAAAAGTGAGCAGTACTCTACCATACTATTAGTAGCAAAATATCTACATTTTTTTTATAAACAAATAGGGGTTAAATATTCCCAATCCTTTCTCCCCAATAAAATGCTATGGGTTCTGTACCAGGTAAACAGAACAGAATGGTGGATGTGTGATAGTACCGTCAATGGGTACCTGGTCAGGACCTCTTTTGTGTAACCATGCCACTGCCACTGCCTATGTTAACCCCGTTTAACTAGTGAGTGTGATGAGGTCTGGTACTTGGGTTTCTACATGCGAAAGTTTCATTGCCAGCCTTGGAGGCTTACAGGGCATGGCCAGCCCATAGGTGTGGCGTGAAAGGTAGAGAGAATTTACCCCCCATCAATACAGAGTCATGCCTTAGCATCTTATAAACAAGGTGTCCATTGTCCCTCACTTACCTTTAGAGGTTTATTAAAAAGACAGCTTCCTCCTCCGTCTTGCAAGAACTGACTGTATTCATCAATACTGCAGCGGGAGAACTTCTGAGGGAGGTAATACCTACAGAGACAGAGGTGCCATTTACATACTGACTTCCCCATAATAAAGCAAATAATATACAACGACTTAAATGTCCATAGTAGCTACAACAAACAAAAAGACATGACTGTAGAACTTATAGTGAGAAACTCCAAAAAAACCATACTTAAATATTTTGGTAAAAGTGATCGGATAACCGGTACCTCTTGATTACAATTCCCGGGAGAACAATAGATATACAGCAGAAACAAAGGGTTCACATCATGTCTTACAAACACCAAAGTGTTCAAATAAACGATCTGTTACATGCGCAGACGTGCATTGATCACGTTCATTGACATGGATGACTTTTAGTATCACTCAAGGTCTCAATAAACAAATACACTAGCAATCCATTGAACTTTGGGATAGAATAATATGCCCATTGGATGATATCTTTAATCATTCTTGTTTTGACGCTTACCCGGTGTCCTCCATGATACACCCCAGCCAGAGATCCGGGCACTTGCAGTCACCTACAGAGGGGAAGCCACATTATGAACTTCACATGGATATCAGAAGGGGTAATCCAGTCTGAACCGTTTCCCATACTGGGCCCTTACCAGCTGATGTGCGCGGTTTATTCCACATCATCCCAAGGTTCTGCCCCAGGGTTTGTGCTAATGTCACGGCCATTGAGTTCATGCTCCCATACTGCAGAGAGGAGAGTAAATCATCTGCACAGTTAATACACTGAGCTAAAGGAGAATGTAGTAACGGTTTGTGGTAACATTGTCACAAGTCATTGTATTAAAACAAACTCTTATTAATATCCTATTTTTGATACAAACACGCAAGATGTTTCTTATTGACCCTAATCTGTTAGGACCAATAGTCCTAGAAGCTTCAAGGATATACTCATAAAAGTCAGATCTTGGTAACGAATGAAGGTACCAGTAACCTAAAGATTGAGAAGATCCCTACATTTTATGTACTTGCATAATGTCCTGTACTATACGCATACCCAAAAAGTTATAGATGTGTTATACTGACCTCATTCACTCCACCGCCAAGGGTCGGAGAGCAGATCCCACCAAAATACGCTGCCCCGCTGCGGCTGCTTTTGAATGTGCGACCTCTAAATATAAAAGGAGTCTATTTAATGTTTGCAAGAATTATAGACCGGTCCCTGCGGGAACAATGATAGCTAATGGCAGCGGCGGGATTAATGGGGTAAGCAATGCGATCATTAACTTATTCTTCAATCATATTTAGTCATAACGCTTGCTTACATTGGTTACTCTATATTTCTGCTTTATAACCCAAAATGATTCTTGGAACACTATTGTAACAATACATACTCCTTGGAAGGACAGTGAAAAGTTTATTTGAGTTAAAGCAGACTTGGGCAACTACGTAGATAGTTGGAGAGCTCCGATGAAGGAGGTAGGAGCCAGGAAGGGATGTCTCCATAGAGCTCAATATACAAAAACATCTGTCAGCAGTAAAGTTGTAGCCATCTTGGCTACCTGGACAGTTAAATGGCATAATGGCCATCGACGCACACAATAGCAATGTGGTCTACTGAGCATGACGATGAGTTGGATGAGTTATATAATAAGGTGTTGCTAACCCTATAGGACTCACGAGAAGAGGTGAGTAGCGTCGCTGTGCTCCGAGATCTCCGTTCTCCGGTATCTCATGAAGTCGGCCAGCACCTGCAGTGGCTCGTCGGTCACCGATATCTTGTCTGCTGTTGTCCACGTTTCCATGCCGACCAAGACAATCTTGGTGTTCAGCTGGTCCCTAAAAATCTTGGGTTGTGGAGTAGTGAATTGAGAAAGGGGGGTTGTGAGGGCGGGGACACAGGGGTGAGGGGGAACTGATTAGGGAATCTACAGAGGCAGAAGGGGCAGAGAGGTGCAGGACACTGACAATCCCAAATCAAAACAAACCAGTTGAGAAAAGTATTCCGGGCTGTTAACGCAGACCCTCACAATGTCGCTACGCAGTTTGCTTCTGAATAACTTACTGTAACGTACAAAAGTGATTCTGGTGCAAAGTTACGATCAAACAAAAGAGGTCTTGTCACCATAGCAACCAATCAAACTGTCCAGTAAGCAGTAAAATTCCATTGGAAAACTTTGCGCCAGAAACAAATTCATATTCATACCCCTTTTGTGTTCCTATGTCATTGGAAAATAACCCCCCTCCCCATGTATGAATGAAGAGACTTAAGTAACATTTAACGGGTTTAAGGAAATGTGGGATTTCCAATAAATAATACTTAAACTCCATTTTCTTAGGGGCATCATAGGAGGCAAGAATTGTTGACTCTGCCCCTTCCCGTTCCACCCACGCCCATGCTACAAATATTTAATGTTCAATCGTTTGAAGGGGTGCCTAAGGGTACAATGTGTATCCAGCCATGATTAAAGGGGCAGTCTGTTTTAAAAACACCTAAGGACAGTAAAAGGAGTATAAAAGATTTGGCAGGCGGGTTACTCACGGCATCAGCGACATTCACCACTGTTTTCACAAAGCCACTGGTGAGACTCAAAGATTGACGCTGCTGGTCATACTGAAAGGCAGGACAGATTAAATTGAATTAAATCACACGTGAATCACATGTGAATTAAACTGCAACCATCAAACCTTAGATAACCCATTAGCAGGTTACTTTGTCATGGGCTATTGAAGGGTTAATGCTTCCAGAGTCTCGGGAACAGCTTATTTAGAAAGTTCCCCAAATGACCAAAGAATTTTGGGTCCTACAGATAAAGAAATGCTGCCTCCCAAAGGCCAATCCCAGGGCACACAGGACAACCAAATGTGCCAGCTGATGGCTGGTGGCCAGGGTCCCAATATTTGGGATATGTTGGGGGAGGGGCAGATAAGGGGCATTTCTATATGAACCAGCGTATGAGGTCACGTCCTGTAATGTTTCCCTGGGAAGGGAACCCAAACGGTAAGCATCCCTTGTACTGTGACACTCACCATTTGTCGATCATTCACCACCATAAGCTCAATGTATTTGGTTTCAGTGAGAGCGGAATGGACAGTCCGACGGACCTACGGCAATCAAACAATAAAGTGACGTTCACTTCCGTTTACTAACCGGCATGAAACAATCTACACATATACCTATATTCTGAATTTTCTCCTGCTAAGTTGATGATATATCCCAGAATGTAACTGACCTCTATCCCAAATTGGCTGCTCATTGCCCATCTAGTTGTATCTCCATAATATGTTATATAATTGGTTCCATAAACAGGGAATAGAAGAAGTCCCAAAACCACACTTTTATAACACGTCGACCGTTTATTGGATTGAATGTAGTTGAAAGCAGTGTTGATACATTTGGTAGAAAAGTCAACAGTATTAATAAGGTCAGGATAGTCCCAACATCTGTAGGTCTGCGGGGCTGAGCATGCATATAGGAAACCGGGTGTTATATGTGGCGTACCATGATGCCTTCCACATAATGTGGGCTCCACGTGTCACAATAGTGCTGACAATTAGAAAAAGAATTCTATAGATGTTCTACAGCTTGATGTAGAAGTAGTAACATTACTGTCCCTCAACTTGGAGAAATGTGTCCTAAATTTCAGACTACGATATAACCAACGAGAAAAGTCTGATTAGGTTTCTCAAAATATGTAGTCCATGTGTAATATGGACTACATACATACATAATACATACATTAAAATGTTATGGTACAATACGCTCACCTGTCTTTTCCTGCGCGTTTTGGGGCTGGGAGGAATTCCCTCGTGATGATCGCAGCCTATGGAACATAAATGTCATATGATGTTGGTGTGTAAACTCGTACCCCTCTTGTTGTATGATAACGTACATTTACATGATAACATATGTATCCTGCATGGTGTGAATGGTGCGTTTACATGCACTGGGTGTATTAGGCATCTATAGCAGATTGTAAATTGTAGCCCGATGTTGGACGTTATTTTATAATCACACACACCAGGCAACTGAAAAGCGTGTCTGGAGGGAAGGGGCGCGCCATAAACTCATGGTCATCATCGACCATTCATAGCGTTAGTGGCAACCATGAAAAACGATCCCCGCTGCGCCTTCTGTAAAATCTGAAAGGGCATCCAATATCATAAGCCTCTGAAAGCAACCATTTCAGCCTCCTGACTGCAGTGCCTCACATACAATAAACACGGAGAGCGCTTCTGTTTACGCTGGACCGTGTTTTTCTGTAACGGTTGAGTCATGAGTTGGCACCCAGGTCTTATTACACAGCACACACTGAAGCGTGAACAGTCTTACCTAATAATCAGGACCTGGACCTGGCCTTCTGCTTAATCTATTTATACATCCCCTTCGTTTTCTTCCAAAGACCTCTACACCTCGAATTAAAAGGGGGCATATAGATGACACCCCTCCTGCCAGCTCTCTCTCCACTTCCCTCCCATGGATTCCAGGTGATCTTGGGAGTCACTCCCAAGAGTCACAGGGCAGTGGTTTATACTGGCCCAGGTTGACTAGTCCTAGGACAACGAGTCTAAAGGGTCAGAAGCTCCTCTTGGACACTTGGGCTCCTGTGGTGTTTCTTAGTCGTTAAGCTTCTTGGGAAATCTTTCTTGTTACCATCCCATTCGTTCTACAAAGGTCTGTGCTTGGCCAGCCTCTTATACCTGACACCGCGTGTCCTTCTCAGGAGGAGCACCCGGATATAGCACCATGTCCCAGCACTAAGCACGGGAGTGGGCAAGCAAGATGGCAGATAGGTATCAAGGGGAAGATGGGAGCATTGCAGCTGATTCTCCATTCTTGATGATGCCTTTCCTGCTTGACATACACATGGTGTTGTATGTATTTATCGCATGTGCCATGACCCCCCTCTAGTGTTCCTATATATACTATTCAACAAGCAGCAAGAAACAAGGCTGTCTACCTGGATGTGAGCATCTACTGATTCTCTGGATCACGTGAGGCCATCGGTCTGACTCCTAAAAATAATAAAAGAGATAAAAGCAAAGAATTTACATTAGATTGATGACCTGGTGGGCTGTGCAGTCTCACCTTCTTTGTATTTACCAATTCATATATCACGCATTTAGTATGTGTTGTGTTAGCTTTTTAGTAACTATTATACACTAATTTACTTCACAATATATAATTTCACAAAGCAAGGGTATGTTCACTTGTGTTCTATCGTGTTCTCAGAGCGCTCTATAAATATCACATACCTCCTTGTTCTGTTCCATAGGGGATAGCGTATACGTGTATAGTCCATCAGAAAACGTTCCGCTGCAAAAACAAAGCAAACACACAAACGAGCTACATACAATGTGTATGATAAAAAAAACCTGTACAGAGACCTGAATATCAGACAGGAATAGAAGATGGATAACTGCACTCACCTGAGTCCATGGCAGGTAGATATGGCAGCCCACGATCCCTCCATCCCACGCACGTGGCCCTGATAGTAGCAATGATCAGCGGCTCCCACAGGATTCTGTAAGGAAGGTGGGATCTGTTATTATATAACCTCCTTATAACACATATATATATATATATATACCTATATATCCCCTATAACAGTTCCTGTTATATAGCAATACTCATTCATCAGTTTCCAAACAATGGAAACATTCACAAATCCCTTTTTTACCCCCAGGCCACATTCTATGGGAGGCGAACGGACCCTCAAATTCTTTTAGCGTTATTTCTGCTCCACTTATAAATGTGTCTCCATTATGTAACATAAGAGCATCGTCTCTGCATGACCGCAGCGCTGGCCAGCAGCATCGGCCGCCGCCATGTGTGACACTGACGGGCCAAGCGTCCACTTGTGCGTGTGTCACAAAGTGAGAGCATTTCCCACCCTCCATTAAGTGTAACAGATCTAGGGCACTTCTAATTCCATTCATCGTCATCATCATTATGACCATCATCACTACTTACCATTACCCTAGTATTGTTTTGGTCACTGTAATGAACTTCCGCATATCTTGACGACAGAAGATTACTAGAAGTATAAAAATAATAATAATAAAAATAATAATAATTGTTATTATAATAATACCTTGACCCATACACTTTGATGCTGTATGGTTAGGGTTATTTGAACAAGCAGGGTTGTTGTTCGGCATGTGATCCATACACCAAGCAATATGAATTGTGGCAAATTTTTCATGGTGCGATATGGAGGTCATTTAGATTTATACAGTTTGGCAGCTTCTGATGAAACTATTCTGAATATTGACTCTGGGGACAGACTGAAAGCTGTAACGAAGAGCCGCGTGGGTCGCTTGACAGCCGTGGACAGACCGAGGCAATCTCAACAGATTGCTTCGGAGATCCGGTTGTACGGCAGGACCTTAATGACAACATAGTCACAATATACATCACAATATTTCAAAGGGCCATATAGGGCCACTTTGTGCTTTAGGAGATGTAGTTAGATGCATGGCAGTGGGTGAGACTTTTTATGTGACTTTGATCTGTTGGGTGCCATCTATATAATAGATATTGCATTTGCTGACATTTCTGTACAAATTATTGAGGCTTTTTGGGCTGTAGATCCCTGTGAAACCCTCATTCACAGCAAACTATCTGAGATGCTAGCAAAGAGGGGCATCAGGGGAGGAAAGCAGGGCAGAAACATTTGGTTCCTCTTAAAGAGGGACATTTGGGACGTTTGGGTCCCCACCAATACGTTACAATCTGAATGTATAATACACATGTATTTGTGATTTCTTGTGATTCTAACACACTTCGCATTATTATTCATGTTGCCAGAAACAAAGATTGGTTATGTAGTTAAATATTCAAAATTCCCTTTCTAACTTACTGGTTCAGCTCCAGGTCCAGCACGATTTTCTTCCCGAAGACCGGCACTAGAAAACTGGTGCTTGCCAAATGGGCAGCCTGGAAAATAAGGGATTAGGATTGTTTTTACATAATCTTTTTAAACAGATATATTGGGATCATCCTAAATAATTCATGAACTGGC
>VKOC01005820.1:0-35634 GCA_009364415.1 Spea multiplicata
GGAAGATAAATATACCCAACATAGCTGGCATTCCTGGCAATTTAAAGGGAGGGGAAACGAGTAAAGGGCCAGAATTTCCCATGGTCCATCCACTAAGCCCCCCCATACAGGGAGAGCTAATGGGTGGTCTTTAGCAGGGATTATCCCAACCAATTCCCGAACACGGCTATAATGACATTACCTTCACTCGCACACTTACTGGAGAAATGCAGTCGAAATAATTAAAATTCAGAATAGTAAGTTAGAAATCGATTAAAAGATTTTAAGTACACACACACACATATATAATATATATATATATATATATATATATATAAAATATATAATATATTTGGTGCAGGGGGGAATTTGGAACTAGCAGAACTCACAGGTAATACAAAAGTAGACTCCTGCTTCACCGCCCACAAGTGAAGATAGACTGCTGCCTATGGCCCCTGGGGGCCACAGTAGACTATAATCTTGCTATCACCATTTCCCACGAAGTAAGTGTAATAAAAAGCCAGACTGCCTTGATTTGATAGAACCTTAACTCACCTTTGCTTCTCTCAATAAAGATACATTATGAAATATGCATTGGTGTTCTCACAGATCTTGACTTCTTTTTAAGTCACGATTTCATTTCCATTGTATACAATGCAGCAAAGGATTGCAAATTGATGCTGTCGTTTGCAATGGTGAATGAGTGTAAAAACTGGAACTCTATTACCCAGTTGATTTTATGCAGGATCACACAGCCTGGTTTCCTTTAGAGGAAGCTTGATGAGAGATGCAATTGGGAGAACACCACTGTCTTTTTCTACAATGCAGTTAACTAGAATGTGCTCATGTAATGTAGCATATTACACTAGGTGATTCAGTAATGAAAGAGAAAAATCTAAGCCTATGACCCCCCATGCAATACTGATAGCTTGTTGCTAGCCAGGTTAACCTTAGGCAAATGTAGTACAACATGAAGGCACAGTGAGTAAACTCATTTCATTTCTGTGACTCCCCTCTGAAGCTGGAGTAAGGAAAATGGATAAAGTTACCTTTCTGAAATGTATTTCGAATGCTAAAAGATGCAAGATATTAAGTACATGCATGTAGGTTTTAAAATCACCCCCCAGGATGCATATTAAGGCTATGTTAAAAATAACACTGTCCAAAATATGGCAATTGAGAGCCAGAAGCAATCGAAACAACAACAACTAGTTATTAGTATATGTATATGTGTATGTATGTGTATAGTTGTACTATATATTTGTAGCTTATACGATAGTAAGAGGAAACTTGCGATAGGGTGCAGCAGGGCTGCCCTTGATTGAGCTCAATGACCATAATCATGTCAGTGTTTTACAATGTAACTAATTAATGTAATTAATCAACTGTGTGTGTGTTATAAGGTGCTATGTGTTGGCCTAAACTGTTAAAAATCTAGTTTGTCTGCAGCTGCTTTGGGGCGCAGTTAGATATTCCCACTCTAAAATATTGGAATACAATGGTTTTAGGGGTAAAGAACTTTAACCACTCTCTCCGTACTTGCTGGAAATGTGAGAATGCCATGTAGTGTTACATACAACACACTTATTGCAAAAGTCCATGTGGGGAAAGAGGTGATGAGTCCCTGCTCCCTTACTTTGTATGGTCAAGGACTGCAGTCAGTTTACATGGGGTCTCTGTCTTCTCCTTTGAACCACAAAATCCTCTTTTATCAGCTGTCTCTTCCTGAATTTAGATCTGATAACTACAAATTAAATGGTACAGTCCAGCATGCCAGATGCTATTGATCTCTGTGTGTCAGAATTTAACACCATTATTTACTCTACCCTTTAACTCTTTCACTACCAGAGCTTTTGGTAAAACATTGAAACTGTTATTTATAGCTCCTTTGTAGACAGTCTTATATTTACAGAAATATTGTTTTCCTTATGAGGCCACATAATATTTAAGATTTCAAGGTTGGTCCCTATTACATTTCCATGATGGCATAAAATAGAAATTAGGACATTCTGAGCGCAGCTGAAGAAAGTGTACATCAAGCCATGGTGCTAAAGCCTACAAGTTGGCAAACAGTGGATAATTTGTACTTAAGCAAAGAGATATTTAATACATATAATTATATCAAGAATATATTAGTTTTAACATGTTATATTACATTTATTGAAAAATGACCCCATCTTTTTACTTACAAATGCTCCAAGTTTAGACTTTATTTAATCTCTTGACATATTTGTCTCCCATATTTGTCTATTCTCTAATACGTATTAAGTCTTTCTAGTAAGTGTTTGCTAGTAAGACTATTTACCATTTTAGTGGTCATTCCTTAAACTCTCTTTCCGAAGCAATGTTCCCCAGAAATACATAACCTATTCTGTGAGGCATCATATAGCATCTCAATACAACCCTCATGCCACCAAGTACTGGCAGAGCATGATGGGAATTGTTAGTTTCGGGGGTAACTGAAACTAACATTTATATGATGAATTGTATATCCCTCATTTAAGGATCAAAAAAAAGTTTCGCTCTCACTCTCATTTAAAGAAAGGCTTCCACAGTGAATAATAGGCATACTAATATTGACTAAATGGGACCACATAAAATTATATATAAGAACGCATAAAGGATGCACTCATGAAGAGTGCTGTCTAAAGGCCTGACTGGATCATATGTTAAAAATCACCAGTGACTAAAAGTAATCACAATTAAACAACTAAAAAAATGCTTCTCGGCTCAGAAAGCATGCAAGACTAGCATGTAATGTGTCACCCATTTGTCCTACTACGTCTCTAAATGGGTTTCACAGGCTTTCTATAACACTTCAGAGGTGTATTTTTAAGAAAATGATATTCAAGATCAGGGGTGTCACAGGTTAGGCCCCAAAAGGCCAAAATCAAACCATTCTGTTTGCACTGCCAGTGAGCATACTGGGACATCCAGAAAATCTGGACAGGTTCTGGTACTTTAGGCCTGGGGTTTTAAAAAAAAGATACTTGCAAGTAAAAAGAACTCTGATGTAGACAGTGTAGACTTGTTGTGTTCTGGGTACAGGTCTCTCAACCTGTCCACTAAACATATAACAATAATAGACAAAAGCACAAGCCGCCAAGATATTGCACGTCCACTTGACACAAAAGAGACGATGGTCTTCACATATAAAACATAGAATTTTATTTTCTCTTTGTAAAATCAAAACAGCAAGATGCGACCTGACAAAAGTCAGCAAACCGTCGGACACATTTCATCTAAGGACTTAATCGTAGATATGCCTTCCGACCGTGATACGGGTGCTAAATAACAAGTTGGAAGTAGGAACAGCAACTATGACATTCAATAAAATTAAATAAATATACAAAAGCTCTAAGAACACTGCAAACATACAGGTATGCTGACTAAAGTCATGATTACAATTGTCATAGTGTATACAGAGTGTACCATATTTGAAAATAAACATAATCTGATGCACTAGGAAATGGCTATAGGGAAAATGAATAACCTATACATTACTTTTTGACACCTTTGTTCAAGTATGATTGAATAGAAACTACAGCAAAGGCTTAGATTTCAGCGGTGGATTCCTTCACTATTCCTTCACCCAACATTCCTTCACCTCCACTGCAATACTACTGGTATACTAGGTGATACCACTATAGCAGTGATATACATTTTTGTGTGTTGCTAAATGCCAGAGAGAAAACTATAAGTACTCTAGCGTGTCTAACTCCTGATGGACTGTCTGACTTAGGCTATAGACTCAAATCCCAGTTCTCTGTCCACGGTGCTGAACAGTTTGATAGGGAAAGAATGGCAATCTCTACACTGAGTCTGAATTAAAGTAATAAAAGGGAGCAACTCCCACACATTTCTAAACAGACAATAGTATTTCAGAAAGGGATTAACTGAAACTAGACGCGTACACTGAGGACAGAAGGCAGCAGGCTAAATAAAATGTGAGATAATAGTGGATTGCTCAAACGTAGATGGACCGAAGAATATGCCAGTGAAAGTATTATCGTATTTAATACAATATGCCATTTTTAAAATTGTATTAATATAGTTGCCTTGATAAATTTTAGGCAGCATACTATGTTAGCAATAATGGAGTTATTCATGTAAACAGGAATATTTTGTTGCTTTGGGCCAGGAGTCACTGACATATGAGTGCAGGGGCATAACTAGAAACCACAGGACCCCCAACTTCACCAAGCAGCATGTCCCACAGTGCCACCTTGGACCCCAAACAGTTTGTGAGACCCACCTTTGCCCTAACCAGCTTATCTGTGCCATTTGTTTCCCCAAAAAAGTTTGTCTGTGCCATCATTGCCCATTTCCCCCCTCCAACATACACTATGGCACACATATGTAAACACACACTTTCAGTCTCACTAACACACATGTACACACTCATTCTAACACACACACTTACTCCTACACCACTTATGCCAACATGCACTTCATTTCACACCACTTAAACATCCATACACACACATCCACATCCATATACACACACTTACACATCCACATCCATATACACACACTTACACATCCACATCCATGCACACATACACTTACAGGTCTAAATCCATGCACACTTACACGTCCACATGCATGCTCACATACTGCACACTGATACATAGACATTCATGGTCACATACATACATCCTCCCTCCCACCTGCACCTCCTTACCTTTCTTGCAGCTTTCGGTTGGCGGTTTCACTGCAGGGTCGCGTGCGTGTCTTTCTCTCTTCGTGCCGGTTCAAAAGTATCTAGAAAAGTCATCTCTTCACAGTTATTAGTAGACTTGGGCGCCAGCCAACTCTTCATGTTTGTCTTCGTGGGAAAAAAATCTTCGTATTCCATGAATATTCGCCTGTTCCTGTGGTCGGGCAAATATTCATGTACATTCTTCTTGTTCGTTTTATTTAGTTTTTTATTGTTGTTTGTAGAAGGGGTTAATATGGGGTTAACGCGGTACGCACTATGTAGCAGCTTTGGCGCCAAGATTTTGAAGGTCCGTTTGAGCAACTCTATTGGTCGCCGGCAGGGGTCTCCTCTGCCATCAACCAATGAAGTGCACCTGCACTTTAACTCCTGACGGTGAACTTACGGATTTCCGCTCCCGTTATCTATGCAGCATCACATTTGTTAATGCCGAGCGGAAATCCGGCAAGTTAAAAGGCCATAAGAACGACTTTATTGGTCGCTGGCAGGGGCCTCCTCTAGCATCAACCAATTGGTTGATGGCAGACGAGCCCTCTGCTGGCGACCAATAGATTTGCCCGTACAAACTTTTAAAATACTGGTGCCGCAACTTGGCTGGGGGAGACCACTGGTCGCTCGTACGGACCTTTAACTCTTGGAGCGGGGAGACCATGGTCTCCCAAGGCCAAGTTCCACCGTCAGGAGTTAAAGGGCCGTGCAAGCGACTCTATTGGTTGCCTGCAGGGGCCTTCTCTGGCATCAACCAATTGGTTCCTAACGTATCGGTTTGTCTTAGTCTGTCAATTCTTGTCTTGCCATACCCCTTGAATATATGTATCGTATTAAGCGCTGCGTAAACTGTTGGTGCTATATAAATAAAAGATAATAATAATAATATTATTAGCGCTTTCCATTTTTTTGACCTATTCTTACCTTGGAGCAGTTTCTGTTTCTGAAGTTACTAGCATAGTTTTTTCATCCTCCCCTAGAGTGGCTGTATCAAAATCCTTTTTTTAAATACTTTTCTTAAAGAGCAGAGATGACAAGGGAGAGGAGGGATAGGACGTTATCCTCATTTTATATATACAATACATGTTACATAACCTGATGGACTGGAACATTGCTATTCACAAATAGGTGGGAGTGACGGGGCAGACTCTTACACACTGCAGGACTCCACATATGGGAAGCAGCTGATATGTAAATTGTTAAAAACATTTTTGTTTTTTTCTTTTTCCTTTGGCTTTCTATGTTTGGCTTTTGTCTCTTATTCAACAATGGAATACGAGGATATATCAAGGGATAATACATTATGTGGTATATTCCATTGTATTCAATACCAAACGTGGAATAGGACATAAAACAATAAAATAAAAAAATATATACCGGTATATATTTGTCTTAAATGTGATATCAGCAATAAAAAAGTAAAGTAAAATTCCCTTTGAAGCATTTTGTAAAGGCATTAGTAATATTATAGTGTTGCAGTTCCCCTTTCTACCACCAGATGGATGCAGATTACTAAAATTTGGTGTTGATACCTCAATAATCAGGAATCTGTTACATGAAGTCAAATACTGTAAAGAATTTGGCTGGTTGAAGCTGTATATTAACTGTAATGACATGTTCTAGTTGAATTCAAAGGGGTTTTCCAAATGCTCATGCGCACAGGGGTGTCCTTACACTTGCCCAGGACTGAGCAGGAAATGTTTTTGCATCTCCTGCTAGACAAAGAAGGTTTGGCATGGGTCACAAAATGTAGGGAAAGGATTCTGATTCCTTTGGCAAAAAAAGTTTAAATCAAGGCAACCATTAGGAATTTAAGGCCCAGTACAGGAATCCTGCTCCCCACCCCCAACCTCCTACCACCACGCTGCCCCATGCTCTTTTCACTGCCCTGCTTAATGTTTGCCACTGGGACCAGGGCCATATGGGCCCTAAAGCCTGCAAGACTTGGGTGGTGGACTGTAGTAGTCTAGTCCGTGGTAGTAAGCTTCAAAGGACAGTGAGAGGGCTGGTGACAGATCAGGAAGACTGGGCCCCATACTAAGGTTGTACTCCTGAGATGAGTAAAATATAAGGTGACACCATGTTATCATTTGCATGCAATGGCTGGAGTGTACCTTTAATAAAAGTTCTCCATACGAAAGTGTTGGCAGTGATGTGGTATCTGTGTAATTAATGGAAATAGGAATACACATATGTATATCTGCTGGATTTTGAATTTAAAGCCAGCTTGGAATACAGAATCGTGTAGGGGAGTTTTTGTGTCACACCCACACCCACTCATATCGTACCCACTTTAACTCATAATTCATCTAATTGCTTTTTTTCTTAGAAGGGTGGGATTTATAGAACTTTATGTCTAATAATTGGTTTAGTCTGTTTAATTAACACTATACAGTTTATAGAAAGGTACATCAACTAGGATGTATTAAAATAATGGTGTAAAATTAAGAGCTTGATGTTTTTGTTCTGGATCAACAACTGGATCATCAACGCTTAACAACTGTATGTTACACGCAAATACATGAGGGGAAGTTATCAATGTTTAAAATTAAATGCACCTACATATCTTAACACTGGGGTTGGGTGTACCGTGAAGTAATTAAACATGCAGGCACACACAATATACAACCTCAGGTGAACAGCACATGACATATTACACTGTGTCATGATTTAATCAACATAAATAGCACCCCTCCCCACCACAGGAGCTCCATTAATGGTGTCCAGAGAAAACCAGAAATTGCAGGAATGTCTCTGTATAGGAAGGCCTTTTGGTCTCCGGTAAGTAATATATTTGAAGTGATTTAGCTCCAAATAAGCAACAGTGTTTAGCGTCAGGACCCACCTACAATGGAGTACTTCGACGTAGTGGTGGACTAAGCATAATATGGCCATATAATGTGACTGAATCTCCAATTTTCATGGAAATGTGTATTTAAGTAGCCTTGATAAAAACTATAGTTTTGTGAGTTTATAACCTATTTGTGTGAGTGTGTTGATCCCTTTGGATTGTGTATACAATATATAGTATATATATGTATATATATATATAATACTAGTTTCCTTCACATTATGTATAACAATGGTGGTGAGCAAAATGATGTGTATGAATGTTTCTTCCGATTGTAACATTCTTTGTAAACTAATAAACTTAATGAATCCTCCCTCTTTTATACATAAGCCTGGAATACATGCATTGCCCAAGTGTTTACAGGGTCTTGTCGTTATTAACAGTTTTATGATGTATGCTGTATAAATCGGGCTTTAAAATGGAGAAGGATTTAATACTGGGTGTTTGCTTCATGAAAGATTTTCTAAATCCTTGGGATTAAGTTGCTGTTTAACAGTGGAGTTACTACTTACTTGTAAATGACACAACCCACCCAGGCCTGTATGCAAATTGATTCACACTTAATTCACCCTGTATATGTAAAATACTGACAACAATATGGCAGTTTACCTTCTTTCACCCCTTTGATGGGGAAAACTGTTTATAAAGGAAGCATCTCGTATTGGCTTGAGAACATGCAGTGAGGTACACAAAACAGACCACTTTGGTCTGCTACTTCTTAACCTAATCATTATATGAAACAGAAACAGCTGTTTAGGATGAATAGAACTGGGTGAGGAATAGTCAAACAGTTTAATGTCAAAAGTCATACACAGCAACAAGACAATACATTATTGAAGAAGCACTAGAAAACTGGCAATGTTCAGGACAGTATATGCAGTGGTTGGCCAAGAAGCAGATGCAAGACACATCATGCTTAGTTCCCTTCGCAGTCGGAAGATGTCCAGCGTTGCCATCAGCTCACCATTGGCAGAGCACGGTGGTGACCTGGTACACCCATCTACTGTCTAGAGAAGTTGGGTCAGAAATATTTGGCTGTAGCAGAAGGGTATTGGTTTGCCGAAAGTCTGGAGAGCGATATAAGAATGAGTGTTTGCAGGCAACAGTAAAGCATCGTGGAGATTCCTTGACATTTGAAACTGCATTTCGGCAAATAGAGTTTGGGATCTGGTCAGAATTACTGGTCTCTACAATGCTGAGATGTACAAGCAGATACTTTGTCATCATGCAAAACCATCACAGAGGCATCTGATTGTTCCCAAATGTATTCTGCAACATGATAATGACTACTAAAATACAGCAAAAGTCATTAAGAACTATGCTGTTTGGACAAAAGTATTGGGACACCTGACCATTACACAAACAGGGACTTTTATGACATCGCATTTTAAGTACATAGACATTAATATGTAGTTGCCCCCCCTCTTTACAGCTATAACAGCTTCCATTATCCTGGGAATTTGTGAGGTCAGGCACTTATGTTAATCTCTGTTCCAGTTTATACCAAAGGTGTTTAATAGGATTGAGGTCAGGGCACTGTGAGGGCCAGTCAAGTTCTTCCACCAGACTCAACTAACAATGTCTTTATGGATTTTGTCTTGTGCATTGGGGTCTGTCCTGGGGCCTCTTGTTTTTAATTTGTTTATAAATGATTTCCCAAGCTGCATTGAGAGCCATGTCACAGTTTTTGCTGATAACACAAAATTAGGCAGGGAAATTCAGACTAATCCTGATGTTTCTTCTTTGCAGGAAGATTTAGACAGAGTTGGGCGTGCAAGTGGCAGAGGAGGTTCAACATAGATAAATGCAACGGTATGCATTATGGTAAAAAAAAATAAAAATGCAACCTATACTATGAATGGAATATCCCTGGGGAAACTACCAATGAGAAGGATTTAGGAATAATGGTAGACAACAGACTTGGCAACAGCGTGCAATGCCAGCAAGCAGCTGCAAGGGCCAATAAGGTTTTGGCATGCATAAAACAAGGTATTGATTCAGAGGAGGAGGATAACATTATATAAATATATGCAGGGCCAATATAAAGATCTCTTCAGTGACCTGTTCATTAACAGAAATGTACAACGAACAAAAGGTCACCCTCTGAGACTGCAAGGGCAGAGATTTCATAGACAACAAAGGAAGGGGTTAAGGACAATAAAGCTATGGAATAAACTGCCAAGAGAGGTGGTGTTATCAAATACATTAGATGCCTTCAAAAGGGGTCTGGATGTTTTTTAGTATTTAGTAGTCAAGTATTTGTTCTGTCCACTCACGTTACATTTTGTTAAATTATAAAAAAAGAAGCCATCAACATGTCTGTTTTGGAAAGCATTCATACCGCATTTTTTCACACTTGCCTAAAGCTGTTGCATAGTACTGTAGTTACCTATAAAGTTGCACTTATTTTGGCATTCTTTGGAGCCTTCATAGTTAGCGAACCAGTGGTGGCCAGTAAGACTAAAGAGTCAGGTTTATGGAAAGAAGAGGTGGAGCTGGGAGAGGATATGTTAAGGATTTTTGTGAGGACATCCAAAACTGATGGTGAAGGCAAAGGGCAGTGGGTGTCCCTTTTTTGGTTGGAAGGGATAAAATGTTGCCACATATGGTTTTAAAAAGATTACTTGAAGGTAAAGCATAAGTCTTTATTGTTGCATGAGGTTCTCCTCTATTTTCCAATTGAGGAGAGTGTTGAGGGTTTGAGTTTCAGTTGAGATCATTTTACTACACATTCCTTTAGAATAGGGACAACTACGGAGGCTGCTAGGAGGGGTTTGGATGAGTAAGTGGTTAAAAGGATTGGAAGATGGGAGTCGGGCAAGTTTTATGTAAGGCCAAACCTCCTATGAGAATGTTATCTTACATGTATTTCCAGTTTCAGGTCCGAAAGTGATCTGGATAGAGGGACAATTGTTTGTTTTTTGGCAAGAAGAAGTGCTGCTGCAAGGGTTATACCGAGAGAACTTGGGACTGAACCCGGATGAAGTGCTAGTGTATTGGTGTGGAGTAAGGGGTCTGCATTCTGGGGTGGTGGTCGATCTATTAAAAGAATACATTTTCCAGGGAGCTCAATTAACTCAGTCAGGAATAATTCCACACCTGCTTTGGCTTCAGTCTCCCGGTTTAAAAACGTTAGAGCAAATAGGGAGGAAGCTGAACAGGTAATTAGAGAGGTTTTTGGAGCTATTAGGAGGTTTTAGTTTTAGGCATAGCGAATTAGAAGGGGGTTGGTTGGTTTATTCAGATAAGATAGTGTTCATCTTTCAGAGGTTGGGTGAGACATTTTTTTTATGAATCTACAACTAATGATTAATGTGAGTTTCTAATAATACAGAAAAGGAGGGGGAGGTGCAGCCTCAGCCATGTGGTTTATTTTTCCGGCATGGGGGTACGAGTCACCTGCCTACCGAGGGACAACATATGTATATGATAAGGAGTCAGACTATTAGGGCTGGTATAATGGGTTAACTTTAACTAATTATTATTGAGTTGGTTCAAATATGTTATGGTTATATGGTTATTGATTGATTGAAATTTATAAACCACAATAAAGCACCAGGGCCTTTTCTTTCCACTTAAGGTTCTCTGTGTGTGTTTTATTGATTCCAAAATTGCCCTTGAATGACTCATGGTAGGAACTTTTGTTATGAAATCCTGTTGGCACACTTTATTTAACTATTATTTGTCTACATTTTTCTTGGCTCCACCCATCCTACGCCTAAAGCCATACCTCCCAATTAGAATTACATTACCTTGTCTGGCATCTAGTGTGAGCTGCCTCGCTACCACTTCGGGGCGCGTAATGTCACACTATGTGACTCTGGTAAATGCCTGCATTTCAGAGCAGAGGGGCCTAATGTTAAGGCTATTTCATGGCTAAGCTGTTATTCCTAGAAGCTTCAAATTACAATATTAGCACTAACAGTGGTTTGGGGCAGATCTAGCAGGGCAGAAATGTCACAAATTGACTAGTGGCAAAGGTGGCATCTTATGACAAAGCCATGTTTAAAGTCACTGCTTTTTAGTATAACCCATTCTACTCCCAATGTTTGTCTATGGAGATGCAGGGCCGGCCCTACAATGGAGCTGACTGGGACAATTGCCCCAGGCGGCACTTTTGAAGGGGTGCACTTTGCCGCCCCAAGCGCATTTTTTTTTAAGCGGAGGAGAGAGAGGGGCGCCGAGTGGTTTTCGCTTACCCACTCGGCGCCCTCTCTCCTCTGCGGAGGAGTCTCCCTCTTCGGTCTCGGTGCCGGCTTGTAATGCTGAGCGGCGGAAGTGAGTTCAATTTCCGGTGCTCAGCATTACAAGCCGGCACCGTGGCAGAGCAGGGAGACTCGCCGCAGGACTGTTTAAAGGTAAGTACCTTTAAACGAGGGGGGGTTAGGGTAGATAATGGCGTCGGCGAAGTTTAAAATGCTGGGGGGGTGGCATTTTAAACTTCACCCCAGGCGGCATTAAGTCTTGGGCCGGCCCTGTGGAGATGGCATGTATATGTGCTTGATTCTACACACCTGTAGTGGCTGAAACACCTAAACTCAATAGTTAGGAGCGGTGTCCACATACATTTTGGCCATACAGTGTAAATGGTAAGCCTTGTTACTCTAGGCTCTGTATCTGGAACTCCAAGTAAAACACACAAACAAGTTTCAGGTAGCGGCTTTTAAAAAAATAAATAAATCAGAGCAGCCTAGAGAGGCAATAGCTCCAATTACCAGCCTTCCCATGCCCTAAATATAGAATACTGATACATTCAAATGTAAGTAGTCATAGAACTATTTATTTGGGCCAATAAAATGTCACTTTGAAAAGATAAGCAATTAACAAAAACAAAAAAAACCTGTGTAAAAAATCCAAATACATGGAAGGATTAAATGCCCCTAATATCAGTATTTAGTGGGATGAAAGGTTGTAGAACCTGATCTTCCTCGTCTATGGTATTACTGACGTCACGAGGATCATCATATGTTACTGATTTGCTTTTGCTAAGATCTTATCAGAGGTGAAAAATCCAGTTTGGAGCTCTACTCAACCTGTCAGTTACATTCTCCGCTGACATCATTGAGTAGGTTTGGCTTTAAGGTTAGAGATAGCTTTAGGGAAACATTTGTCCCAAGAGTCAATGTTGCCAGCTTTAGAATGTTAAATCAAGCATCGTGCCTTGATAATCAATGTGTTATAGATCATACTGAAAATGTGTTATGTTTTCTGTTCTGAAGTATGGTGTCCTACTTTTAGGCGTGTGCGTGGGAAGGGATATAGCAGAATCTGAAAAAATACTATGGATTTAGTGACCATATCTCAGTGGCATAACATGACCCAAGCGGGAGGCTGAGTCAGATGCAAGACATAGGTCATCAAGAGGAGTATTCCTACCGCAAAAATACATAAACCTTAACTTTTATTAACTGATATGGATCTAAACTCCCAAAATAAATTTAATTGAACAGTAACTCGTAACGGACCTTTGGAACCCATCCCCCTCAGTTACCATTGATGTAACAGCCTCTCAGAGGAGAAATCAGCACAGCAATGAATTGCAGACCTGGACCTCACTGTGTACTTCCTTGGCTTAGGCTCTCCCTGCAACCCCTCCAGCAGCCACAGAGCTAAGTTGTGGGTGACCGCATGGGGAAATTTTTCCAAGGGGGGAAACAAGCCCTGTCCAAGGATGGGACATATTCAGGATAAGTGGAGCATGGGTAGGGCTAATATTTCCCACCCATTCCAATAGGACGTAGTATCATCAGAATGATGACGTGATCGAGGTTGATGCTCTGGTTTTTAAATAAAATTGTAGTCCAGAACCATCCCTGCTTGTTTGGAAAGACAACTGAATTTGAATTATTCAAAATGCCATTTAAAACCGTAGGTCACTAATTTTCCAGGGGGGCACACTCTTGTCGTTCCCGCTGCCAACAGATCACTAGCCATTCTTGCATAAGACCCTCTCCCATTGGTCCTCCGGTCCCAGGCACTGGTCCGCTATGAAGGCAGGCGTTTCCACAACAGGAGGGAAGAACAGGCATGGAGCTATTCCACACAGATTTGATTGGACACTGATATAAAAGTGGGTGGGACCCCTACACTCATTTTAATGATGGGCACATCAGCTAGCTTAGTGTACAACAATCGGACTACAGTGGGGTATTTTTGTTGTGCCATGTTACGTTTTTAAAGGGTGATATTTGCGACTGAATGGTGCAGAGCTATTCTGGAGTAACTTGAATGCTATATTGTTTCCCAATGAATCCCTTACATTAAAATAAAATGACTAATTTCAAAGCTAACTGCCATTAAGAGTTAACTCGTTTCCTTATACCATGACATGCAGCTACACTCCCCAGCATATATTATTTGAAGATATTTCCCACCTGCTTCTACTGTTTGCTTTGTAAAGTGACATACATGTGTTAATCTTCCCACTGCATATTAACTCTGTCAATGGCAGCCACTGCACACGATTCAAATCTGAACCCTCTCCACCCTACAGATAATCCTCTAAAGTATTTTGTTATTTCCGAGGTAAAGAGAGATTTCATTTACTATAGTTCTGACCTTCTGTATACTGTAATTGAGATAAATGAAATACCTGAATCTGCCAGAAAACTATTAGGTGCTGATGGGCGTGGCATGTCATGTAGGTACACATGGCTCTGCATGTAGATACAGAGCGCTCTGCATACATCGTAAACAGTCTCAATGTACACTCCACTCTGCAGCTACCTCCTGCATCACCTTACTAAGACATTGCTATGCACACACCCATGGTTTTGTCCACTCAGAGTGCTCTGCACACACCCTTGGCTTTGCCACGCTTTGATCAGCATCAGCTGGGAGTCTGTATCCTCCCCTTAGCTCTGGTTTCAGGTGTTCTTCTCGCTCCTGTTTGCAAACCGCTTGTGTTCCATGTGACAGCCACAGCCTCAGGTGACACCTAAACGTCTCCATCCTGTTGCGCTTCTGCCCCCCCCCCCATTACCCCTCCTACAGCCTTTGGGCTCTACAGTCTTCTTACGCGTCCTCTCCCCCACTACCCTCTACCTGCATAAGAACATTTATGATCAATTTTCTTAGTTGCCCAAAAACTAGATTTTAACACCTACCCCCCTTTTAAAATGTCGTCTGGTGTAACCGATCAATCGTCAGCAAAAGTGAGCTCACCTACCGAAAAAAAGAAGAGTCTGAGAAAGAGGTTACTTAAACTATTCTCCAAGAGTGAGAGTAATTTAAAGGAGAAGGTAGGAACTTCTCACCGGGGAGACAAGTCAATCACAGAAGAATCCAGCGGACATGCAGCAGAACATGGGGACAAGAAGGGGAGACACAGCTGGAGTGAGAAGAGGGGGAAGAAGGACAGGTAAGGTACAGGTGATTACCATGGCAGAATTGTAAGTGAATAGTGAGCCCACATGAATTTAAAACAATTACAAAGGACATGTGGATGTGTTAATGTGGCAGAGAGATAGCAGTAGATCTAGGTGGCTTGGAAGGACAAAGTGTCCAGTGGGGTCCCAGTGTTATTTTCTATATGGTTATCTATGTTGCTAACTTTCAGTTAACCTGCTTTTATTTGAGTTGTCAAAAGGCTACATCATTCAGTGCTGCATACTTTCCCATTCTTTTGTATTTCATGTGTGTCAATATGTGGATAACATTGTGGTTTGTGATCTTGTGATTGCACTAGGGGCTGGTCTCAGTGAGAAAACTAACTTGTTTATTCAGTAAGATGCATTTTGGGTGGTTTGTGAACTTAGTTTGTTGGTGTTTTCAATTTTTCTCTCAGCTACCTGGAGGGTTTTACCATTATACTAATATGTTAAGGCAATGTTGGCAATTGTGGGAAAATACCCCTAAAAAGAGTTACACACATTAACAGCCTTTCCTATGGCTCTGTCTCAGAGTCTTTAAGCATATCAGTGTTTCAGTGAGATCTGCCCTCTCCTCTCTGCCATCCTCATGTTCACCCTTTGTCTATTCCAAGCTCGCTTTGGCTGAGCTGAGTTCTGACTGGATATATTAAAACATAGAGTTTGGTGGCAGATAGGAATTTTTGTCTTGGTCGTCTTTTATTTAGGATACCCGTGGGGAGGCTGTTCCACTTATCTACCACCTTCTCTGTAGAAACATATTTAAAACATATTTTACTTTCCTATTGAATGATAGGAAAACATTGGATAGTAAAAATACTGTATGTACAACCTGCTTGCAGCAATGCCCCCAGTTGCCCCTCTGTGACTTACATCCTTATGGTTGAGCTCATGGATATGACATCATATCTTGGAGCTCCGCCCCTTCAGGATGCACAACGCTGCGTAGAGTGCTCTACAGAGGCTGTAGTGGCTAGGCCCAGTCCTCTATAATGTAAATGGGGCATCAAAGATCCTCCTTGTAACAAGCCCATTGAGCAGATGCATGTGTGGGAGTCTGATCGCCCTATAGTACATCAGTGTCCTGAGATTCTTCATTTTTGCAGTCTTATTTAGTCCTCAGGAAGTTGCATTTATAGTAATTAAAAGAATAATCCGTCGCCCATCTTTTAAATTATTAGACAATTTGCAATTCAGGAATTTCACCGAATGTGGAGTTCTCAGATTGTGATAAAAAAATAAAGAGCGGCGCTGCAGAATTTTTTGGTGGTCCAAGACAATAATTCTTTAATTTTGGTGTGTTTTCAGAGAGACAGAAGGACCATAAGTGCGCAAAATCTTAATATTCAGTTGTAAAGCATTGTTTAAAATTGGCATTTGTTATCATAATATATATATATATATATATATACATAATCAAAAAATGTTTTTTCATTCTAAATGATTCATTACACATTCCTAACCGCTTTAATACCCCTGCAGTCATGGTATGTTTAAACTGGGTGAGCGTGTTCAAAACAATCAACATTTTTAGGGAGGTCACACTGTATTACATCCAAACACAATCTTTGTTCAGCCCTTTCTGCTGCTGGTAAACTTCTGTTACTGATAAATAATACTCAGGCACAAATAAAGGTTTTGTCCTTCATTATGGGAAATACAATGCATTTGTTTTAGCAGAGAGTTTACTGATGCATTTCGGTCTGGGAATTGTGGTTACACACCCAATGTTCACAATTATTATAATTGTTTTGTTAGGAGCCTAAAAATCTCCTTTGTATTAAAAATTACCGTGACTCACTAACCATATTAACAACATTTTTTTGCTTTATATACACATATTTATGTTCTCGCATTTAAGCAACGGAACTCGTTTAATAGAACATATTCAGGGAGATCTGTAATGTGCTACTACCTAAGCCAGTTAAAATACACAAACACCATCTGGAGTTAAAAGGCTGCCATCTTTTATTTAGCTTTAAAACATTTGCAACATATTAAACTTCAATCAAATGTAACACATACATTGTACCAACATCTTCAAAACCCCCAGAGAATTAACCCATATACGTCTCACTGTTCAGTCCTACTAGTCTGAATTTAAAGGATATTGCAGATGACCTCCACACCAATAAAAGACACTGTCCGTGAGGGCAAACACTTCCGACGAAACCTGTCTGTGAGGGCATCATTTTCTCACCACTGATGCCCTTGCGGATACACCGACAATGAAACCATTCCCACTAGAAACCAAAGTGCAGCGCTAACTATCAAGTTAACCCCTGCAGCCTGGCCACACAGTGTTGCTGCTGTATATTGTCTTTAGGAGGCGGATACACCTGTCGCATACCACAAGCTCCACGGCCTCCCCAGCTTTAACGTCAGAGGACCAAGTGTTTCTTTCTCCCAGATAATCAAAATGACCCTAGCCAAAAGGGTCATAACTGTTGCAGGATCTGCTAGATACCAAACAAAAAACAACATTGCCCAGGACTAAGAAGATCTCTAAACGCATAGGGAAGATTGCCATTCAAAAACTCCCAGATGCAAACATGAAAATCATCAATGTGTATGCTGGATTTTCTGAGAGCAAACATGACTCTTGTATCGTCAACAATCCTCCGAGGCTTCCAGAATGGTACACCCAGTTGGGGCTGGTTACTGGGTAAGTAGAAATAGATACATGTCATTGGACAGGGCATTAGCAAGGGGCATAATGGTGAATAACGCACCCTCAATAACAATATTCTTCTTTTCACAGATGATACTGAATGTGCATGCAAACCTTGATTGGTGGCACCTCTGGCCAATATGGAGCCCTAGAATATTCACAGAAATTGTGTCACATCACAGTTGCATGTTTAATGCAATATAATATATACTGTGAACAACATTCGTGGGACATTGCCACTGAATCATTCGAAGAAGTCCCTATTGTAAAGGATGTGGAGCAGTATATGGGGAAAGATGCACTACAAGACACTATATAGAGAATGTCTTCACATGTATGTGCTATTACTTTATTATTACCATGCACATATCACTAACTTGTAAAACAATAGTTTTTATCTTGGATCTACCACCTATTCTTAACATACCTCTCGGCTCTCAAGTCCCACAAATGTATATTGATTATTGAAGATCTAGCATCAGCATACCTGGGCGTTCTCAGGGTTTGAACCAGAGTCTCAGTGGTTTTGTGCTAATTTCAGGGTTTCAGGGTGGAGGGGCAAATTCTCAGGGTCACACATTTTGAAGCTGACTGACTATTCTACACTGCAGTGATCATATATAACCCTCCCGGTATGTTAAGGTTAAACAAAAGTGAGTCACTTATGTGTATCTTTAAATAACGAAAAGTCTAGACTTCCATGAGGACCAGTATTGGAAACATTTCTGTAACACATTTGGGGACTCACTACATAGAATCCTCACACTAGTAAAGGGTTTATATTTTAAAAGTTTCAAAAGAGTCAGCGCATTTAGAAAGTTCCCAGGCATGAGCATAAGTATTACTGTTATGGCCATCTATATCACCCATAACGCCTTTCAAAATGAGCAAATATTAAATAAAATATAAAAAAATAGCGAGTGGATGTGTCATCTTTTTTACTTTGCCACTGATCAGGAATCAGGAAATACCAGTGTGAGTAGGTGCCACTGGGGTTTATGACATTGAGCCTCCATGATTAGCTGTAAAAGTATTTTATTCTGTAAAAATCTCCACCAGATATCACTGTTCACTTGTTATACCATATCGATAACGATGGCAGCAATGTGGTCCATGTGCAGTTGTGGTTAGTGACATACTTGTGACTAGGCTTAGGGGGGCATTTCCCCTGCCACACAACTGGGGGTATATTGCCTTATTGGGCAATCAAGCATCCAGGTGTACCTTCGCTCAATTAGCCAGTTACTTTACTTTTGCGCTGTGGAGGACTGTGCCAAGCCTGCATAGTATGGAGTACTTGGTGCTACTCCTTTAAAAGAGGGAGCACCCCATTTCAGAGAGGGCAGCAGAGGGGGGCTATGCAATGGGCCAGGCCTAGAGCAGTGCCAAAGGTAAACATTGCTCTAGTTGGGGTACTGTATTAGCAAAACTGTGCATGTGTGCATGTGACAGTGTTCCTTTTTCAATATCCTAAATTAAATGCTTTCATTTTTTTGGTAAGTTTGGTAAGGATAGCCCCTCAGCTACAGGGACATAGGCCTTGGAGAAGCCACTGAAAAAGGTGCTGTGGAGAATGGCTGAGGGATAGGTGGTGTGGTGTTGATGGAACCTATGGAGAAGATGGAGAGAAGGAATAAAATCCTGAATCTCCATAATTCAGTGTTTCTCCTTCAGGTAAGCTCTCTCTTGTACATATGGGGTGTTGTTCCTCTGAGAGTCTGGTATCACATAATAAAGGCAAGAGCGGATATAGGCTATACAACCAAAAGTACCTCCTAATCATCTAGTTTAGGTGTTTCAGCCACAATGAAATGTTGCAGTGTCATAGGATGCCACCTTTGTCACAAGTGGGTCTGTATATATATTCTGCCCTGCTACATCTGCCCCAGTTCACTGTAAGTGGAAGCATCAAAGATTAACAACAGCTCAACACGTGCACTCACAGAGTAAAGCAAGTGCTTAAGTAAAAATCGCTAGTTCTTCAACTTTTTGTTCTTTTGTTGTTTTATTTTGTACAGAATATTTTACCCAGGTTTGCCTTCTAATTCTGTTTTTCTTTATTTCTTCAATGGGTGGTTTACACAATCAGAGCAAGAAAAAATAACCTTGTAGACTGACAAGAGAAGAAGGCTGTTATCCACATAGTTGACAAGTATGAATTCATTACGTTGTGGAAGAAGGCACAGTCCAATAGATGGAGCTCCAAACACTCTGTTCCCAGGATAGACTCCAATCTATTGCAAATAATAAAACCGTTTTAGTTGGAAGACATCACTATCTTTCAATAAGCAGCTTAATTGATTTCAGCTTACATGGTTTATCAGTCATCAAGTTACATCCATCTTAGTGACTAGCAATAGTTAATAGTAATAGAAATCAGGAGAAAAATAACCGAGATCTGGGGCAGCAGTCAAAAATAAAAGCAGATGAACACCTGGAGGAATATAGGAGTGAGAGCAGAAGAATTCCCGTCAAAACATGCAGAAGGAATGAGAAAGTGGCTGCAATGATCTTTGAGCCTTCTCCCAATGCTAGTTTTCTGCATTAGGTTTCATTTTATTTTATACTTGGACAAAGCAGCTTTGCAAAGGTCATTGGCTTCTGTCCCTGGCAAGTTGTTTTTTGTAATGGTTAAAATGATCCAGGAGTAAGTCATGAAGTTTCTGAATATAATAAAACAAGGAGGAGGATCCTGGAGATGGCTTGGAGTAGTCAATTTTTGTATGACCAATATGCAGCCTTTAAAATATATTTCATGGAATATATGGCTGTTTGACTAAGATCGCAGCTATATATACTCAATATAAATATTCTGTGGCAAGGTATTGCCAGGACATATACCTTGGAACTCTCTTGGCTTGACCTGGAGACTCTGGATGAAGCTCTGCTTCCCCTGGTCTTCAGGTCAATTCTTGGGGCCATTTTCACTGGGCACGCTCTTAAATCTTGCCTGACCTCCTCAATAATCCATTCCCATAGAGGTGAAAGACTTCTGTGTAGCCAGCGCTGGGAAGTTCCCAAGTATGAATTTACATTGAGACCTGAAGCTTGAGAATGTCTTATTTGATGGTGAGGAGAAAATTAAGGTCTGTGATTTTAGTCTTGTTGCAGAGGGTGTTTTTGCAACCATACTTACAGGATCTTGTGGAACATTCTTTTACAGGGCACCAGAAACAACGGTATATTTCCTGAAAGAATATGGTGTTGTTTTCGACTGGTGGTTCTTCCTCATGCTTAATAGAGATTTTCATTTCTATGATTGCTACAGCAGGAGGGCCTATTACTTTGTCTATGAAGCCACAAATATACAAAGAACGTAACTATTAAGATGGGCAGCCATTAAGCTGTGGATATATCGAGTCATGTCTTAAACAAAGATCCTTAGGATGACTGGCAACTTTAGAAAATCAAGTGGGAGAATGTATATATATTTTTTTTGAGTACAGACAGGGCTTTCTTTTGATACTACGTAAGCCTTTAGTATAAATAACATTTAAAAAGATAAAAATATTAGTTCATGATTCATAATGCAATCACGCAGCATTAACCCCTTCAGTGCCGCAGCACTAAGCTGCTAGATGGTTTTGAGTCACCAAAACACATTTGAAAATTGCCCCCAAACTCAAGGGAGGAGAGATACCAAAACCATAAGGTAAAAGCCTCAAAGCCTATGGAAGGGGCTCCAGCAAAAACCATGCCATCTTTTAAAGAAAAAAGGGAAAGCCTGATATTCTTCCTGATGCAAGCAACAAATGTGTAAAGTGTGTGAACTTCAGATTTCTGGTTGTGGTAGTCCCCTTACAAAGGTAAGTGGGGTGTATTTGAGGTCATTGGGTGAGGTGCTTTGGGGAATATATAGTTCATGAGGGTTTAGAGGTGGCTCTACCCCCAAAAGCATGATGTACGGCTTCCTGGTTCAACCAAATGAAAGTTGAAACCACGTTGCACTCTTATGATTTGGGGGTCTCTTGTGAACATGTAATGTTGACATACCACACATATGTGCGTGCTCAGGAGAAGTAAGGTTTTGCTTCTCTGTTTTCTTTCCTGTTGAAGGAGGCCCCAGCATGCAGCATCCATCCTAAATTGTGCCTGTGCCTGATTTGAAAAGGTTTTTGAAATCCTAGGTTGATTTTCTTTCTTTTAACTGTTTAAGGGTAGTTTTACCCCTCAAAGCATTGAAGTGCACAATCCTTATTGCACTGTAAAAAAAAGCAAAAACCATTTTTTTCTATTGTGATTTGGGGTCTCATGTGACTGTGTAGTGCCGGCATACAACACATTTGTGGTATACCCATTCGTGTGGCATATTGTGCACACGTGTGTGCACTCTGGAGGTGTTACTGAATACACTGTTTTCACATACCCACTAAGAAAAAAATATGGTGAAACTGCAAAGTGGATGTGAAATATTTTGTTTGTTTTTATACACCAAATTTGAAATGAGATGGTGTAGAATCAGGTGCATGGAACCCTCCAGTATATAAATAATCAGATTCCTTGGGCTGTCTGTTTTTGAAAATATAGAGTTTTATGAGGTTAAACTGAAATACGGGACCTCAAAATATGTGCCCCAAAAGGAATCCAGCGTTTGGAAACAGTGATGCACATCATTCATATTTAAGCCTTGTAACTACAAAAATAAGCATACGTGGGCGTCCACCCCAGGTGCCACTCATCAGGGAGTTCCACCTAACGCAGACCTGCAGTTTACCACTGTGGAGCTCAGCTAGCACATTGTGAGAGGAAACTCTTTTCCCACCAAGGTTCCTGCTTCTCCTGCATGGGAAAAGCATTTCCTCACACAGTGTGCAGGTGCCAAAGCAGTAAGGTGCATTAGGCGCACATCAGGCCGAATAGACTTGTGTGCGGTGATCCCCAGTGATGCTCGGCCGGCCCCCAGACCAGAGAAATCTGCATGAGAGGTAAGGGGGTCTGGGAGAGTGAATGAATGGGTGAATGAGTGAGTGAGTGAGTGAATGTTTAGGGACAGAAGTGGGAAAGGCAGGCTGCTAAAGGGGCAGAGGTGGCACAGGCAAGTTGCTAAAGGGGCAGAGTTGGCACAGGTAGGCTGTTTTCATGCAAAGCTCGGCACCAGCAGGGCTGATTTCAGGCAGAGTGGCCACAGGCATGCCTATTTCAGGGGCAGGATGGCCACAGGCAGGCTTTCTTCAGGGGCAGCAGGTGGCACAGGCAGGCTGCTTCAGAGGCATAGTTTGCACAGCCAAGCTGCTAAAGGGGCGGAGGTGGCACAGACAGACTTTCAGGGCAGATGTGGCACAGGCAGACTGTTTTAGGGGCAGATGTGACACGGGCAGACTGTTTCAGGGGTAGAGGTGGCACAGGCAGCAGAGGTACTAGCAGGCTGCTAAAGGGGCAGAGGCATACCACATCAATATCTGGCTTAGTGTATAGTGGTGGGAGTTTTACTTTACCACTATCAATGTCTGGGTCAGTATATAGTGATGGAAGTTTCGCTGTAGCACCATCAATGTCTGGCTCAGCATATAGTGATAGGAGTTATGCTGTACCGTATCTGTTCAGTAAATGTTATTTATTTAAACGTATTTCATTTATTTATAGGTTAATATTTTATTTTTTCAGATTACTATTTTTTTCCAGTTGACATACAGTTTACAAATTTGTAAAATAAATATTCTTGCCAACATTGATTTTGTGTGGGGGTGCCACATACAGGATCTGCCCAAATACTCTACGGGTAAGCCCTAATTAAATGTTTTTTTTTTCCACTTGCATTGACTTGTGTAATTCTTTATAGATGAAACCATAAAAAATAGCTTTTTTCCCAAATTTAAGAATTTAAGATGTTTTCAAACTAATAATGATTATACTATATATATATATATATCATGTTGATCAGTATTGCTGCAGACCTAATGAAGAGAGGATAACTCTCGAAAGCTTGTCTTTTAAATAATATGTTAGTCCAATAAAAACGTATCACCATATATATATACATATCAAAAGAAAGCCTCACTTCTCCTGAAAAAAAACCCAATGTATAATGTAAGCGATAATAAAGACATAGCAAACACACAGAAATTGTTCTGGTACTGTAGTGTAAACCATGGAAATAGCCCTGGTCCTTAAGGGGGTAATTTGTAACCATCACTTCTCTTCTCGTCTTATAATCAGGGTCATCTTATAATCGAGCAAATACGGTAATACTAAAAGATGTGTAAACAGATGTGGTTTTGTGTACTACTCCCATCAACCAGACATATTCATAATATGTCGTTAGTTAATGTCGTTAGTTGTGTAATCTCACCTACATGGCCATCATGTGTAATCTGCAAGTATATACAAATAAACACATATGATATATTGACTACAGGAAGTCAGTTTTTTTGTTATTTTTACTATGATTTGACAGTATGATGTTGGTAAAGAAAGAGTTAAATTAAATCTCTTAGAACAACAGAGATAAACTGACCTGATTTTGAGAGTTGAGCTAAGGATCATTATTACTGTACACATTTCATGATGTAATTATATTATCGGCCAGCAGGGTCATCTTGTCGATATTCTGTTTGTTGGAGTTTTCATGTTTATTTTTTGCTTTTATATGTTTTGCTTCATCATTGTGCTCTTCACACAAACAGAAAAAAGGGAGTTCCCGTTCAGGTTCCTGTCTAATATTTCTACAAACCTTTTATGCACATTTTGCTTCATAAAGCATTTATGCAGTCATTTAAATTCCTTGAAGCAGATAAGGCAGAACTCATTAAAAAGCCGGTCAAACAAGTTTCATTCCAACAGCTTGAACAATCACCTGTCACATCTCATTAAATACATATATACATACATACAGGCCAGGACTGGTCATCAAGCACACCAAAGAAATGCCTGGTTGGCTACAACCTGATGGCACCACGTACCTCTCTCTGCTCAAAGTTTCAAATGGCCAAAGAGGGACATTTTTGTTTTAGGGTGTGTGCTTAGAGGCATGGCTGGGATGGGCCTGTACCTAGACACTTTCATATGCTTGTACGACCTATTGACATGTCTTTATATCACTTAGGGAAAGATCAATGTTTTTTTATCTGCACAATTTAACTTGTAAACCCATTTCCCGCTGCTTATGTACATACACATTATCGTGACTTTCAAGGCTGTAAAAACATTGTGATACACTTACACCCAACAAACATTCTGAGTTACTGGGGTAAGAATATATTTTCATGCAGTCCTTTGAAATGAATGTGTATTGGAGACAACTGGATGGTGCATATTGAGTTTTATGTTCATTAAGAATGTTTTTGGCCTTTATTGGGCTACTTGGTTTGGGTTGTCCCCAAGGAGGAATAGTGCCAGGCCACCCTGGGAGTTAACTATATAATGCTGACAGGTTGACGTGTTTAGAGCGGATTTCTTATAATGTATTTTCTGGATACAACTATGAACTGAGTTCCTAGAAAAGGTGAACATCTTGGTAGGAACCACAAGTGGGAATGTCCCTCCTAAAAATGGACTCTTGGGAAGTGATCTTTAGTTTGCTGTTTGCGGGTTAGACACAGTACAACAGAAAATAAACTGAACTGAAGAAAATTGCAGATGGTCGTATGTTGCGTGAAGTGCAGCATGAATCCAGCTAAAGGCTTTTTTAAAAAACACCATTTTGATTTCTGCCTGTGTTCTTCCATCCCTGTCTCTATTTCTAATACCCATTCTCCATTGGAATTACACACTGGACCAATGAATACCATTAACAAAGGAGGAAGCAACCAGTGCAGCACAGTAACTGGAGCTTGGCTCACATAGTTTGGGCCTCCAAAAGCAGCCCTGAGGATCTGGGTTCTCAGTTACACCGTCCTGGGCAGATAGCATTTATTTCAGTATCCAGATGCTCTCTGTTCATCAGGGCACTGCAATATACATATCATTTGTATCCTAAACTCTATCTTTGAATTTGAAGCATGCCACTTGAACCTTACAATTGCATCTCACACCAGGTATTTCCCAATGTTCCACACAACGTAGCACATCAGCAATCCAGTACAGGAGAAGACAGTAGAAATGTATATTAGAAATGTATAGAGATAAAACAAATCCAGAATGTCTAAGAGCCCTTTGAAGTAAGTAGAATAACATTTTGTAATTCAATGTATTGTTTTATGCAGACATGCTTCACTGGAAGGGATATCAGAAGGAGTCCAAAGCCTTCCACGGCTCAAACACCCCAAATCTGAAGATGCTGACCTGAGAAAAACAACAAGGGCGTCGAAGGTGAGATAATGTGTGATATTTGTAAACTGCTCTGTGCCTGTGTATACATTTACAGAGAGGATATCACATTTATAATTAGGATACTTTTCTAATTAACAGTGTAAGGAAATTATATTCATACTTTACCACTGAGTCACAGACCTTTCCTTATTTCTTTTAGTTCCTCACAGCTCTAGTCTCACATTACTGTAAGACAGCCCAGCGACTCAATCCACTGTGGTGTCTCATTTGTAATTGGGACATCAGAACTCTCTCACTAGAGATGATTGCACTTTGCAGTATGTTACTATGAGTCACTGACCCATTATTGCTCACATTTAATGAATAGGAATAGGAGGAATGAAGCTCATGACATTAATTCAAGGAATGGAGTAGTCTAATGGAAGTCACAGAATTTATTAGCATTATAAACACATCGTTTTTAAACTATCTTTGAAAGCAAATGACTTTCATAATAATAACAATAATAACAGTCAAACCTATCATCAGTAAAGAACTGGCTTTGTAATATCTAGTAGATACAAGCATTATAATTGTGTCTACTCTGTGAATAATGTCTTCTTCAAAAGTATGTGCACTCATTAACTTTCTAGCCCTTAACATCTACAGGTTTGTGTCAGTGTTACCCATATCTCTATTACAATACTAATCATGTAATTTATATATATATATACACATATATATATATATATATATATATATATATATATATATATGCATTCACTTTTGTTTGATGTAGCTGAGATCTCTTAGGGATGATAGTTACTTAGGATTTTTTATAATTAAAAAACATCTACACCTAACTATGGTATAACTGTTATTTTACCTACTTTAATAGAACATGATATTTACAAATATAAACATATTTATTATTTAAATGATGTATCCATTGACAATTCAGTGTATCCCTTCAGTCTTTTACTAAACTAATTTCCAGTCACTCCATTCTTTTCGCTCACCAGACTCGCTCTTTAAGCTACTCTGAGTTGGAGCTACCTGCTTCAGGCTTTCTTCAGCGGTTTGGAAGCTTGACTTGGCGCAAGAAGAGGTTTAGTGCCTCAGAATATAGTGCTGCAGTCCATGCTGAATCATCCCCACAAGCCTCTCATTGGTCCATGGGTAGGTTGCCTGTAAGTAGTGAGATAGAAGTGGGTAACAGACGCCCCAGATCCTGCATCATGGAATCTCACAATTCATCTCCAGCTATAAAAGATCCCAAGGGAATTCAAAGGACATATGAGGTTTCAACATCTTTTGATTGCCTGGCAGATGGTGCTGGCTGTGGCTTCCCCAGTATTGGGTTTTCTAAAGACCTAAACACAACATTGGATTCCTCTCTCACCCTTTCTGAAAAATCAGAGGAGTCCATGGACCACTGGGCAGAGAATATATTAAATAAGTACCTATCTCCTGTCAGCTACAAACCACAGGGCTCACTGGTATATCATGAACCTGTAGACTTACATGTGTTGGACATTGTGAAAGAAGATGAAGAACCACTAGTATTTCAGAGCCCCCTCCATTTAGATTCATTTACTGTCATAAAGCATGAAACATATTCTCAAAATGAGACAAGTCCTTTATGTGAGCAAGATATTCATCCCAACAGGCATCTCGATTGCAGCTCACTTTGTGAAGTACAGACATTAGCAACACAAAAACCCACACTGGGGCTTGAAAATAAATCAAATAAACCATTCAAAAAACACAAATCCAAGTATACTATTATCGTCACCCAAGAAAAAAATCAGAAGGTACTCTGCCATGATGAGCCTCAAGAAATATCACATGAGCCTGTGCATAACAACATACCCACAACCCATAGTCCAATGCAATTAATTAATATGGTAGAGGAGATATCTACACAAAAACAAAACCTACAACTCAGAACCTGCTCACAAGATGCAACAGATAATGACATCGCTGAGGCCCATAGTTTGCCATGTATAGAGAAATCTTTTGAGGAAGGCGCACAGCAAATTAACATTCCCCTATATCCCAGCATCTTGGGAAGGGGACATTTGCAGGATGTGTGTGAAGCCAGAGCATTATCACCAAAAGGCGACATAGTTCAATCAAGAGAACTGGCATCTGCAGTCACACCAAAAACCCGATACGAAGTCATTATTACCATGACCAAGGAGCAAAGACAAGGTGAGGGAGATCAGGTGCCAGAAACGGGAGGGAACATGCTGAGAGAAGATGAACTTGCAAGACCAGATTGCAAGCTGTCACCTTTATTGGAATCTCAGGCATGTGGCAACTGTGGGGTGGGTCCTCCAGAATTAACATCTCAGACACATTTGGAATCACAAAAACAGACTGGAAAGGATACCATACAGGAGGAGGAGGTGACACATCAGGACAGGTAAGGGGGTAAACCTTTGTGGGAACATAGCTGGAAAAATGTACATGTGAGCAGGGGAGCAGGGGGACTGACTAGAGATACCTAGCACAAAGAAATGTGAATAAGAAGAATCTAAACAAGTACATTGTACTGTGTATGGTCTGAAACATTTTGTCCTTACCATGATGTTACATTTGAACATATCTGCAGGGAACTTTTGTACATCTGAATACATTAGCCATGAGGTAGCAGGAGTGCTCCTGTAGAAGGGACCCAGGCTTCCATATGGGGTGAATAGTAGACACTAGACAGTATGCATGTGTGTGTACATATTACAAACATGCCTACATAATGCAATGTATGGAGATCACCCTTGGTTGCATTTCGGACAATTAACCTGCTATGCAATATACATTTGTGATTGCTTAGCAGTTTATATGTTTTGCCTGTTGTTTACCGACCTGTCAGGTAACAGTGTTTACTGTTCATATGTAGAGAATGCATTAAAAAGGAAAAGCAGTAGCAGGGGATAATTCATTCATGGCGAAGAGCCTGTGTGTAATCTCATTATTTTACCTCCTTGATCTCATTATTGCTGCTAATCATGCATACTTCCCACCCTACCTATTAAACATTTTTGCAATACAACACATGGCTGCTGTGTAAGGTTTGGACTCTGCATTCTGTTTCTGGTATACTGCTTGCTCACACAGATACAAAGTCCAGATGATGGGGAGGGGTATAGGAGCTTAGGAAGTGAATATATCTTGGGTGATTCTAGTGGATACAGTGGTGATTCAGTGGTGATTCCAGGACTTCCTCATATTTTTAAACAGTATGTGGCCCCCCTGCTGGAAGCACCAAAATATTTAGGTAAGTGGGCAAATGAAGTATGAAGTATTAAGTATGTATTTTAGCCTTTACTGAAATAAGTGTATCACAATAGACTAGGAAGGGGGCTGTTGGGCCATTATACTCTGGGCTGCTTTGATTTATATATTTTGGGCCACTACAACATTTTAGTATGTTATATGTGTGTTTATATATGTAGCCACTGAGATTACTGGGGTAAGAATATAGTTTCATTCAGTCCTTTGAAATGAATTGTATTGGAGACGACTGGATGGTGCTTATTGAGTTTTATGTTCATTAAGAATGTTTTTGGCCACTCCTTTATTGGGCTACTTGGTTTGGGTTGTCCCCAAGGAGGAATAGTGCCAGGCCACCCTGGGAGTTAACTATATATATATATTGCTGACAGGTTGACGTGTTTAGAGCGGATTTCTTATAATGTATTTCCTGGATACAACTATGAACTGGGAAAAATGCTAAGGTCTATTTATGTGACACAGTTAATCACAAAAGTACCTAGGACAATGAGTTTACATAAAGCTTTTCATTCACTAATAGTGGTCCATTGCCAGCAGCAGAAGGCACATCTAAAGTTTGTTATACTAAATTATATTGCTGTACTATTCCCTTAGGAAATGTAAATTTTATGAAAATATTAACATATAGATGGCAATGTATGTATATTCTTATATAGCTGTCCTAAGTAGTATTATTTTTTTAAATACATATGTTTAATAGTTCCGTCCTATGCTAGTCATATATTTAATGACTAGCGTGCTGTGGACTCCTTTGGTCTTAAATAGCAAACACTTTATATTTTAATCATGACTCCCACTTTTATAGCAATGCATTGGCATAACTGTTGAACAGATAAAGTAAATAATGTATTTATATGGTAAATTGGAAACTAAATTGGAAATATTGGAGACATATATATGTCTTATAGGTCCTTTTTGGCCTTTTTTAACAGCACAAATCACTGTTTAGTGATCACTGTTTAGATTATATCCTGTATGATCAACCTGATGCCACAAAGTTGTAAGCATACAGTTGTCTGAAATGTAGTTGTATGCTGTTGCATTAACATTGCTTTTCACTGAAAGTAAGGGCCTAGGCCAAACCCTGAAAAATGACTCTAGACCATTATCCCTCCTCCACCCAACTTTACAGTAGGCACTATGCATTCTGGTAGGTAGTGTTCTCCTGACATCCTCCAAACCTAGATTTGTCCATCAGACGTCCAGATTCATCACTCCAGAGAACACGTTTCCACTGCTCCAGTCAAGGTTCTTACAATTGGTATTGGGAATAGTGATCTTCAGCTTGTGTACATCTGCTTAGCCATTGAAAACATTTTCACAAAGCTCCTGACGCACAGCATTTGAGCTGATCTTCTCCTAACCCTAGTTCAGAGCCGTAGGTAGCTCCTTTTGCACTTGAGGCAATAATGGAAAATTGTTCCACCTACTATATTTTTACAGCGGTTATTTTATTTACACTGCCTTTACACAAGATGGCCCATACACACACTTGCCCATGAACACAAAAGGGAAGAATGGAAAATTGTGCCGCCCCTATACTACTTTCTCCTCCTTTCTATTTCTTGCTGTTGGAGCATGAGGTCTGTGTCTGTAGGTTCCAATGCTACTCCTTGTGTGCAACATCATTTCCCAGCGCTCGGTTTCAATTGCCGGTGCACAGTGATAGGGAGCATGGATGCTGAGGTCTGCCTTCACAGACCTCACGCTCCCTAAATGTTGGGCCCGTAGGGGGAGATCCATGATCACCCACCAATCTATTCAGCCGAGCTGCACCTCTGTCTGGCTTTTTGGATGAGGCTAGAGCTCAGATTGAAGCCCTGATAACATTCATCGGTGTCTGGGACACCGGAGAATGAACACTGCACATTCCCCTACATGATCGTGGGCTTGCGCAGTAAGCCTCTCCGATGAATCTGGACCCACAGTAGCTAATACTTTGCATGTTCTGCCCCTGACGTACTGGTTCGCTGGGGGACAAAGTTATGCCCACTGGTCCTGCAGGTGCTTATGGGCAGCGGGCAGTCCCTTACCTAGCTACAACTCTGTCCTAGGCTCACTCCTGACACTCTACACTGACACATAAACTTATCTAACTAGCACCCTCCCTTTTACCTCTCATGGAGCTTTTTATTTTAAATGCAGCTCACAGCTCACAGTCTGTGTGCAAGTAGCTTCTACTACTGTTAGGTCTTAGAATGTTCAATGCACGCCCCTGCTTAGCTGTCTAGGAACATATCTGATGAAGATGCCTAATTTATACCCAATATTTAAAAGACAAGGAGGAACACGTTTTGTTGTAGGTGTGTGGTTAGAGGTGTGGCCATTGGGTAGAGCTTTATCAAAAAAGTAGTGTATCACAATACAGTGTAATCAGTATTTTACTTTAATTATTATTAAACCCCAAGGTGCGTGTGCTTCTCCTTGTTGAAGTGAAGGGTGATCAATGAGAGGCACAGTGGAAACTGGACCCCAAAATTTCTCACTCCCCAAATACGCCACCCCTTCTTTGCACCCCCTTGCCTACACAGGGTCCAGGTCTACTTGGTGCCTCTCAAGAATGCAATGAGGGGGGAGACACTGATGTCCTTAAGGTGAGACAGATCCAAACCACCTACAATTAAAAATGCTCTTAGTAGGCCACAGTGCTTCTGCAAGCATTATAAAAATTATTTCACCTCAACTATAGGAGAAGAAATTCCAGAAATTCACAAGGTGAAGGAAAATGTAATGTAGTGGTATATATACAATGATCTTCACAATGCTGTGCTTGAGCCTCTAGGCTCAAGAAGCATCAAGAAGCATCTAGGGCTCCATACTACCTCGAACATGAGGCCAGACGACCACACTTACCACCACTCAATAGTTCTCACTTGATCTTACCAAACGACCAAGCAGTTAACTACATGTACAACTAAAATATATTAGAAGAATAATGGGTTCTATTTACACACTTTAATTTGTAAAGAAATTTCTGTGGTTTCTGTGTACATTATTGCATTAGTTTCTACGGCTGTAGGACACAGTGACATACCATCATACCCACAGAATATTATGAGCTTCTAAGAAAACATAGACATTCATGGAGGAAAGAGGAACAAGGGATTTTGGTCCCAAAGAGGGGTATTTTGGATGTATGCCAATTGTTCCAGGGAATATCTAAATGAGGCTGCTTATTAAGACTGCAAATCAAAGCAGGGTATTTCCTTTTAAAACATACACATATAGTTATGCTTTGAAGCTGACCATGCTGGAATCTTACTTGACCAGAATTTAATGTAATTTCTTAGAATGACTAGTATCCTTCATAGTGAGTACTTATGGTATGTGCCATAGCATACAGGTCAAAGCTGGTCTCTACTATATATCAGAGAACAACATTTCTGAAATTTCTCCTGAATGAAGTATAAAATCTTACTTCATCAGGTGTAGGAAGTTGTACAAGACAGGAATAAGAGACTCCAGTTGAAGATTCCATTCCCAGATTTTCAGTAAACAACTGAAAATTTACATGTTGAAAATTCTACTCTGTTTAAGAAAAAGGATAGACAATGTACTGCTTGAAAAACAATAGGATAAATGTTTTCTTCTTATTCTTCTTCTTCCGATGAGAACGGTTGAGCTCTGCTCCCAGTTGAGATCGTTGCTACATAAGATGTCACATCCCTTATTAAAAAGAGTAATAGCCTCGCATTGATTTCACTGTCAGTCTCCTAACGGCATTGCCATTGTGTTTTCTCTGGACAGTTGTTCAGCTAGCTCTTCTAAATTTTCTGTTTAAATCTCTTTACTATTAGTCTCAAGGAGCTAATTTATGTCACCAACTTTTTCATCATCCCATCTAGTCTATATCAGTCACATTCTCTGTTATTGACGCAAGGGTAGTGTTGTGCTCTTGCAAATCCAGAATATAGTCAGGTCAAAGCTTATGCCAGAAAACATTCATACATGATATTGATGCTTAACACCACATCACTGAAATGTTGAGGTTTCTTTAATTATGTCGTATGACTTTTTTTTCAATGTGACATTATCAAACACTTGAATAGCCTAATTACTGGTAATATCCTTGAATGTTGTTTGTAAGTGATAAGCCTTCAAGGTGAATATTTCTTCTTCATTGATGAGTTGTAAATGCGAGGTTGTGTTTGGAAGGAAGACAATCTTGACCCCTTGGCCATAAGTATTCAAATCTCAAATCTGGAGGGTGACCAGTGGCATCGCCCAGAAGCAGCAAAGCCTTGTTAGGAAATCTATTTTTTCTACAAAAATCTGCTGAGCACAAATACGTGTACCAATTATTTAAAATTGTCTGTGTAACCCAAGCTTTTTTGTTAGAACAATTCCCTTCATGGTATTTAGTGTTTCTGAATGGTAAACTAACAAAGCTTTTAATTTGAAAACACCTGAAGGATTGGCAGCAAATAACTATTATCCTGGCACCCAGGGGCAAAATGTTCTTCACGAGCAATGAAGATACTATTGGGAAGCTTTTGACAGAACAGGCCTGTTTTGTCTACGATAAAAGCCTGGGATAAACATTTCTTCGAAAACTTGTTTTAGAAAATGAATTGGAAATTAATTTGAAGTTGTAATATCAGCACTAGCTGCGTCTCCTGACATTCATACCTGGGAACTTCTGAGCTACAGCTACCCGGACACGGGCAAGACTGCTGAAGTCGGTGGGCTGTCCCGCTGACGTCAGTGGGCGGTCCGGCTGATGTTGGGGATGTTCCCGCTAATGTCAGTGGGTGTTCCCGCTGACATAATGGGGGGGAAGCGGGGTGTGTCAAGACCCTGCTCCCGTGACTCAGAGGATTCGGGTGTTGAACCTGGAGAACCGGTGCTTCACCCAGAGATCTCCGGGTCAAATCCGGAGAGTTCCCAGGTATGCATACATTGTAGGCAGTCATAGGATATGTTGGGTGCCTTTCCTTGCACAAGCATCACGCTGTGCTCAGAGTTTATGACAATCCTATATGCCTGGTAATTATGTCTGATAGTAAGCAACCAAGCAAACTGTGGGCCTCATTTCTACCTGGAAAAAATACTGTGGTGCATTGTCCACAATGTGGTTGACCAAGATCAATGTGTGCTCTAAGGTTTTAGAATTTTGTAGAAAAATTTTAAATGTCACTGTCTCTATCTGTCACGGACTGGGTCCAAGCTGGTGACTAGAAGGACCCAGCGCGCCCGATGTAGTATGCAGGAGTCACGATGCAGCAGTGGAGTCTGGGGCAGGGCCTGGTTGCAGGGTGACCACACTCGCCCAGGCGTTGAACACCTAGGTAGCGCAGCCAAACACCAGCACCCTGATATGGCAGCAGATGTAGTCCAGAACAAAATCGAATCCTGCAGGCACCCTGGAGCAGGCATAAAGAATATCCCATGGATCACGAGCAGGATGCTGCAGGCTGGGAGAATGAAAGCTAAGCAAAGGGTTAATATAGCACATAACACAGCAAGGGAAAGGGAGACCAGGCAAGAAACATGATATGAGATATGCATGAGAAGTGGCTAGAAACATGGCATGAATAGCGTAAAGTATAAACAGGCACAAGACAAGGAATAAACATAACCAGACAAGACATACATGGTACAGGGCACTACAAAGGACAGGGAAGAAGGCAAGGAACACAGGGGAAGGAGTGAGGAGCCGGAACCCTCGGACGCTTCTTCCTTTAAGCAAGGATAGGAAATCTTAACTGGGACATGGGGAGAGGAGAGAGGAACCGGAATCCTCAGATGATTCAAGGAAGAAGGGCAAAGGTACATAAGAGACAGACAAACATGAATACAGAAACTAGCCTAGGACTAAAAGATAACTATTGGAGATTTCGTCACATGATATGGCCATAGTATGCTTAGCCCACCACTACGCCAAAGTACTCCAATGACGGTGGGTCCTAACGCTAATCCCTGCTGACAAAGATACAAAACAAACCACACATGTAAACCAAACATACAGCACTGAGACATACCTTAGACTGCAGACTGCAGACTGAGACAAACAGAACACACAGGTGGGGCACAACTAATAAGGGAAGCAGAGCTGAAGCAAAGAGCCGGAGCAGAAGCAAGGAATGGAGAATAAAGCAAAGCAAAAGGAAATCCAGGAACGGATCAAAGCAAAGCAGAGAAACTAAAGCAGGACAGATATGCAGCTCCGCAGCCTGGGCAGAACGTGACACAATCCCCCTCCGAAAGAGCGGCCTCTGGACGCGAACAGAAACATCAACAGAAGGAAGCCCAGCTCTCTAACGGAAGACTGAAGACACAAGTCGACCCAGGAACCAGCATACGGAGTCTGAAAAACGTAGGAGTCCTTCGATGACCAACACTGCCGCTAGTAGACCAATCTCCTCCAAAAACAGGAATCAGTATGTCTGAACAGGATTGAGGAAGTTGACTCTAGCTGACATTTAGTCCAAACGAAGGCAAGGTAGATAAGCCACTTGACAAGGTAGACATGGCAGGTAACCCACTTGCTGGGCAGACACGACTGGTACAGGTTCAGGCACGGGTTCAGGCACGGGTTCAGGTTCAGGCACGGGTTCAGGTTCAGGCTCAG
>VKOC01005821.1:0-31215 GCA_009364415.1 Spea multiplicata
AGCCGCGTGGGGGGCACAGGCAAGCCGCGTGGGGGGCACATCCCTGCACAAACACAAAAAAAGACAGTTTCCCAGTTTTCTGCCAGTGGACAGGTTTCTTACCTACGTCGCTGTAGGTCATGCGCAGCACTTTGCCCAGGGTGTTAAAACTGCACAGCGGTTGGCACAGGTCTCCAGACACAGTGAACACCTCCACTTTACAGCCGCCGGCACAGGTTACAAACACACTGTCGCACCCGCAGCAGAACAGCTCGGGCACCTGCTTGGTCGGCACAATCAGCTGAGAGCCGTACGGGTGGCAGTTGTACAGCTGCACCATTTTCTTTGGTTCTGGTTGTAGAAGTCCTTCAGGGGACGCGCAGGTCACACGGGGTCAGACGATACGAGACGGCGCGTCAACTCCACATCACGGTAAGGGCTGCCAGGTGCGGGCAACACAGGAACCGCGCTCTACGCCAACACGCAGTACTGCCCATGCATGCAAATATACCATGAAGAAATACCTTCTGTATATCTAAAAGAACACACAGGAAAGAGTATTAGGCGCCAATATTAACATACAATTCTTAGAATTAGAGAGAAGCGCTAGTCTAATGATCCGCAGCATATATACATATATACATACATACATACATACATACATACATATATATATCTATCATTGCCTTACTGTTGTCATTTTGACCTATGAAGTATACAGTCCACCGGGTTCCATGCCCAAAGCCCAAACACCTCTATTACAGCGTAAAACATACCCCAGGTCCCCGTGGGCCATCTCCGTAGTACCGAGTCCGACTGAGAGAACATAGGCCACGCCCTCACTTCTCTCACCAGCATGTGACTCCCATTAATGCATCACGTGGATAGCGGGGGGCGGGGGGAATGGGCTGAGATGGTTAACCCTATCCAGCTATCGCGCTGCCTCCAGCCACGGTGAGACCACAAGTCCCATGATTCCTAGCGGGAAGGCTCAAGGGAATTGTAGTCCAGCAAACCCTACAGTAGAGTAACACTACAATAAAGCGTTTCTATATGATTACAGGACGTTGCGCGATGTACTAAGGCCTTTATAGCCGAGTGTGACAAACGACAGTAAATGCACTGACCTTAACGTGCAGTCATTGCTGTGTTACTTGTTATCATTCCACAGTCCGCATATACATTACCCCGTGGTAGCGGTCACTGTTGTGTTTTTCTGATTGGTTGACGACGCGGATGCGCTCTGTGATTGGCTGCGTAGTCCTGGCTGTGGTTATCGTTTTGAAACCGCGGGCGACTGCGTGTCGGAGTAGCGCGGACTGGGCGAGTTTGCGTCAGCTCTTTTCGGTGTACCTGGGTTTCTGCGCATGCTGATGAAGGGCCTCATACTATTGGCAGTGTAACACCAGTCTCCTTCGTAACCCTAAACCAAGATGTCACGGATGTTTATGAGGTAAAGGCCATTATCAGCATGCGCTGGGTATTATCACTGCCCCTCCCCCGTTATATTTCCCTGCTGGATTATAATACGCTGCGAGGAAGCATCACCAAGACCTACTTAAGGATCTATTCACTAAATGGAGAATTTTGGGTTTAGCTCTTTGACTTCATTATGTGTTGTGGCGAGCTAAGCACAATGAGCTTCTGCTGAGGAAGCACTTGACTGGCCCTGCATAATGTATAATTAAACCAGTGAGATTTCTTCAGGCTTCCTAGACATCACATTATACATTAGACAGGGCCAGCTCAGCGGTTCTTCCTGGAGAATCCAGCTAACATTGTCCCTTCATAACGAATAGGCAAGCGAGGGAGTTGCAACTACAGTCTAGTGAATAAACCCCTTTGTGTCATAAATATGTAGGTCACGCTTATGGCTTCCACGGCGGATCGCTGCCTGGCGACAACTAGGTGTTAAAAAAGAAATTGAATGTTATAAATGAAGTAATAGAAGTATAAAGTCCTAAGGGAACGTGAAACATATCTTATTACGGTACTTGAAAGATAGAATGTGGCGGCAGATTTAAGCCATTCGGCCCACCTTGTGTGCCCGTTTTTCTTCCTGTAAAGACTCTGACCTTAAGCAGTCTGTGATCTTGTCATAGATTGTGGATTAAACATCAATTTCCCTCGCTCTATCAGCCTCTACCACTTCTGATGAGAAGCTTCTGATCCTTTCAGTTAAAATTCTACTCTTATTCCTATTTTTCTTATTCCTGCAGGGGATCCGCTTGGAAATTTTTACAGTCGGCTCAGTTTGGAAGAACTGGGAACTCTTCGCCATTTTCTTCTCCGAATAACTTATTTTTCAACTTTGAGCCGGACGACCAACTTTCTGCCGATGATTCAACGTCAGCGGAAGAAGATCTTGATTCTTCGGTGCTGTTTGGATCATTGAGAGGCAATGTTGTTGGTTTGCGGTATTACACAGGAACGGTACGTAGAGTAAAAATATGTCATCGGAAGAATCTGTGTGCCAAATGGACAGAGATCCAATCCAAATATATTATGACTTTTAAATACCTCGGTGGGCTTGAAACAGATATCAGCTATAATATATCTCTTTTTGTTGTTTAAGGTCAGCAATAATGAAATGGTTGCTCTTCAAAGGGAGCCCAGCAACCAGTATGATCGAAATGCAGTGAAAGTCAATAATATCAACGGTGACCAGGTTGGTCACATTAAGAAAGAATTGGCTGCAGCTTTGGCCCACGTCATGGATCGAAAGCTGGCGAGGATTGAAGGGTAAGCGATAAGTTTGAGGAAGACTACCGTACATATGAAGGGTTAAATGAGCCAATATCGGTGACGATATACTCTGAGTGGGAACGCCGTGTGCTGGTGCCTTTTATAACCAGTGTTCCCTCTAAGCTGTGCGCTTGTGTGCGCGCACATAGCTTTTTTGAGAGCGCACATATGCAAAAATTGTGCGCACAACAGTTTTTTCCAATAAAAAAAAATAAATATTTTTTTTTATACTTTATGCGGTGCAGATATTGTGCGCACAAAATTTTGGCTCTGGGAAAGAGAACAATCTCGTGCGCACAAGAGAAATTTATTGCGCACGCCACCTAAGAAAAATTAGATGGAACATTGGTCATAACCCGAGTTTGGAGCGGCATTTTTGTGAGCTATGTCTGGAGGCTTCTGAAGTTTCTCGAGTCTTGTGTTATTACTCCTTAATTCATCTTTGGCTTCCTACACTTTTTCAGTATTGCTGAATGATGGAAGTTGGGAAATATTGAATGTATTTACTGTATTGACAGGGTAGTGCCATATGGGGCAAACAATGCTTTCACTATGCCGGTAAATCTGAGCTTTTGGGGAAGACCAGAAAACAAGCAGGCAGTTTTAGACCGGCTGAAAAAACATGGATTCAAACTCGGACCCCTTCCTGCCGGTGAGTACTGTTTGTCTTTTTTGTTTTTTTGAACATGTACTGTTAAAAGGGGGCTTCCAAGAAAAACTCGTTTGAACATAGATCAATACCTTAATCTACTCCTTATTAAAAAGTCAAGTGGACATATTATTGGCTATTACAGATGATTTCATGGCATATGCTTATTTCTTACATTTATGTCCTTGGAGTAAATTTAAAGATCATCTCAGAATACAGATTAAACAATGTTCCCGACGTGTGCTTCAGACTCCTAGAACACCCTAAAGCAGTTATGGTGAACCAATGGGCGTGCCAAGGTCTCTGTTGTAGCACATGGCCTGGTTGACGGCAGCCTGGTTAGTTTTCTTAATCGGCCCAAAAATAAATGTACATGCAGACCTCCCTGCCTGTATTTGGGCTGGGTTACCTAAAAATCCTAGCCTGAGTTAGATAAACCTACATTAAAAATATGTTACTGATTTATGAATATCGCATCTATTATCTGTCTTTTTTTTAATTTTTTTTTTTATTTACTTTTCAAAGGTTCACAGTCCAGCTCTGGATCAGGACAGGGTTACAGTGGTCCTATTCTTCCAGCTGTGCAAATGACTACTGAACAGGTTTGTTCTGTAATTACTTTACCAGAAAAAATGTTCTAGTAAAACATCTGAACAGCAAAAGCCTTCATATTTATGTATTATTTCTCTAACCGCTGAGTGCCTGGGATTGTGGTTCATTTTTCCCATGGGAAGGCAGGCTAGGTTTTGCGAGCCGATCAGCAGCCCCTCTACACCACAGAAAATAATTTTCTAGAAGCAATAGCGGCGAGGGGACCTTAACATGCCCCATGTGCAAGAGACATGGTTAGTATGTGGGGACCACTTTGCCAACCGTGCATGGTTTGCACTAAAAGGGTGAAAGGTCCAGCCGTACCCAAGCTTTATGTGAGAGAACAATGAAACAATCTGACTTTGCTTCGCTGATTCCTGTTTTGGTGACATCGGAGTAGGGTCCGCGTGTCAGCAAAGACTGACGTGTTTCCACTCTAAACGCACATCCATGCTTGGCCACACAGAGTAGAAGGCTTGTGGTTATCAGCCTTGCAGAGTGGTTCAAATACACAACAGGATACAATAACTCTGAATAGCCTTTTTTTACATGACCATTTCATTAATGTCTTGATTCTTTTATAAAACCAAAATATGTTGGCGTTAACATTGACTGTAGCTGGGTCAGACGAGAGCCGCGATGTCAGGTGATTCTATATTACTAGTCCTATATCACCCATAAGTATATATTTTCCGCATGCTTTTTGTTGTAGATATTGGTAATGGTAATGTTGTGCTGTAGGTAAGTCGTGGGTGTTTCATGTCGGCCTGCTTGTCAGGTAATCTTTTATCACGTTGTGTGCAAGAACAAGAAATGCACAAGCCCTTTTCAACAAAATGCAACATACAAGGGGCAGCTTTTACAAGAATGTCATAATCTAAACCCTGATAATAGAGAAGGAAAATCTCTTTACAGCATTATGTTAAAATATAACGATCTGGGGGATTAAATCTTTGCTTATTATATACCACTTTTTGCTTGGGTGTGGGATAAGATGATGTTTTTCGTTTTCAACTAAACAAAAGTGTTCATGTATTTGCTGATTTGTTTCAGTTAAAGACAGAGTTTGACAAACTATTTGAAGACCTGAAAGAAGATGACAAGACTCGCGAGTTGGACCCCTCTGAGGTAATGTCTAGCAATAAGCTCAGAAAAACAAATCCTTATCGTAGCTGACAATGCATTCCCAGTGAAGCTGCCGGAGTAAATACTGTACGTTGGCATTGCGTTAGTATACATATTTTCTATCAGAAGGAACAATGTGACATCTTTGTATCGTGGTCTACTGCAAGCGATCCAGGATTTAAGAGCGTGCGTGAAATGCGAATCGGAGAGAAGAATGTGAGCTACACTTTTTTGAAGTCAAAGCTGAATTTGGATTGGATTCGTAGATTTATCAGTCAGAAGAACAAATTCAAATTCTAGTTGCTGATTTTAAACTTCCTCCTGAAATGAAACTTAAAGTACCCAGAATTAAAAACAACAAAAGCCATACAACTCTGATGGTATCCCTCAGTCTGGTGAACCAGATATGTGTATCACGTAATGTTCATTCTAAGTACGTCCGTAGCACTGTTTTATAATAGGGGGGAGTCAAAATATTTAACATTGTTGCATATTTAATATACATTGATTTCTCCTCATCATTTTCTGTAGGCCATACAAACAAACTTGCTTCCTCACCAAAGGCAAGCTTTAGCTTGGATGGTTTCCCGCGAGAACAGCGAGGAATTGCCACCGTTTTGGGAACAAAGAAGTAATCTGTATTACAACACACTCACTAATTTTGCAGAAAAAGAAAAGCCAGAAACCATCAAAGGAGGGATCCTGGCAGATGACATGGGTCTAGTATGTATATTTATATAGAATTGTACTGAAGATTTATTTGCGTGGCAAGTGGGTTGAGTACTGAGATTGTCTGAGATTTGTACTGGCAGATGCTTATATTATCTAAAAATGTTTATGCATATTATCAACCCATGAGGTAAAAGCAGGTTCCACAATCTGGCCCATTCAGCGGCTGAATTATAGAATGATGTCATTAATTTGTTTGTAAACGTAAATTGGGTTAATAGACTGTATCATGCTTGTTACTGTCAGAAACAAAGAAGTTTCTGTTGGAGAATATGTCGTTAAATACAGTGTGTGTGTGTTTGTATGTATGTATGTATGTATTAGTGCACCCAACTTGAGCTAGGTTTATCTGATCTGTATAACGCCTGTTTATTTAATTGATGCATTCATTCATGTTTTTGTTGTTGTAGGGTAAAACCCTTTCAGTCATTGCTTTAATCCTTACAAACTTTCATGATGGTCAACCATTTCCAGTAGTACAGACCAAAACGGACTCAGATCTGGTATGTTCGGTTTTGTGTGTCGTATTTGCCAGTGGGCTTTTTTTCTGTATAATTAAATAAAATCACTGCAGAAAGTAAATTGGGTAGAGGTAACATTTATCCCGGGGAAGAAATTCTTTTGGAGTGTAGAAGGATTTTTTTCTCATAATTCAATCAGCATGTCCTTAGAGACCCACTATACTCTGCTTATGGTGTACAAAATGTTAGCAGAAATGAACCATAGTTTTTTAATAAGATATTATTCTATTTTTTATTTATTTTTGTGCAGGAGAAATATATATAATAGAAACGTGATGCCACCATTAGCAGCCATTTAATACATATGCTTAATACATCATTCACCTCAGTATCCAGAACTAATATAATGGTTCTCATGCTGTTTGCAGGCCTGGCATTCTTTTAGTGTAGTGTGTAAGAAGATGGCTTTTATATGTGCCTTTTCTCGTCCCTTTCTCAGAATAAGAAGAATGAGGAAAATCTATTGACATCAGAAAAAAAGCAAAGGGGTAAGTACGTTGTTTTTAGTTTCTCACGTCCCAAGAGTACTGGTTTTCTGTTTCAAGAGAGTCTTTGCAAATGCTTTTTCTATGTTCTAATGTGTTTTAAGAAGCATCAGACTATTATCATGTTGTATTTCACTTTCCTTGCATACAATTAATTTAAAAGGTAGCTTAATTCTAGGGTTTCGTCTTCTGGGTATTAAGGGTTGAGCTTAATTAATCCTCGGCACAATCCCTGATATGTTGTTTATGAACGCAGTAAAGAAAAAAAGAGGAAATCCTTCAAGCAGCAAAAGTAATACTTGCCCACCTGATAACTCGAGTAGTCGCCCACAAAGGTACAGCATAACTCCTTTACTTTTCTAAATGTTTTCCCCACTTTCTCATTTTTAAACTGTTATTTTATCTTTTGCTTGGGCGCATTAGATTTTACCCAGAACACCTAGCTCCTGTTTGTGTCAACCCCTACCAAATGCTTTTCTTATTTGTATTAGATCAACCCCTTAAGGACTATGGTTCTTCTTTTTAGCACCTTTGCTATCTTTTTTAAGCACAATTTCCCTCTCTTTCATTTAGGTTTACCATTCAAGTAATATATACATGCCGCTATGTGCTATTTTTTAAAAAAATATTATTAAAGAAAAAATGCCCCCTGATATGCCACTCTGCCTGCTTCCTAGATATGCCCCCCGACTTACCAATGCACCCCCAGACTCCCTGGTGTCTAGCGGGGCCAGCCGGTGGCTGTCTGCGCGATGCACGTAGACAACCTCTGGTGCCGGCACTTCTGCCGGGGCTTTTATGGCGGAGGTTATGGCATGCCGGTGCTCCACCATAGAAGCCCCAGTGGAAGTGCCGGCAGCTACGTGCATCGCGCAGACAGCCACTGGCTGCTGGAGAGAAGGATCCATGTCCCCTGCAGCGCTGCGGTGGGCGGGATCTGGATCTTAACCCTGCTACTTACTCGCTTAATGCGATTGGGGCGATAAGAACTGTGCATCCGTGCGCTAAACCCCTATTTTTGGGCCAATACGGTATATATTTATATAATTTATGTATTCAAGACAAATAGGGCTTTTACTTTTAGAACACTTACCTAAAAAGTTAAGCATTAATATTAAAAGTGAAAAATGCAGATTAATAAATCGAGATATTTGGGTATCCCATATGCCATCATATGTCATTCTTTTTAGACATGACTGGGTTAAAATCGGTTCATGTTCATGTAAATTGTATGGCCCACTAAACACGGAAAAGCAATCATGATGTAATAAACGAAAGGTTTTAAAAATATCAGCAGGGGGTGTCCAAACAGCCTTCCATAGTATACTAGCATTATTTTTTTTGGAGATTACATTGTCGTGTTTATTTTATTGATTGATTTATTTATTTTGAGATGGTGATTTGCCTTCTCTGCTACATGACTTTGCTTGTTTTATTTCCCAGACAACAAACCAGGAAAGCCAAATATACTCTCAGCAGTGACTCTGAAGAATTAGAGGACTGGATTCCTCCAAAAATTAAAGGTACGTCACAAAAACAGAACCCTGTAATGCAGGATATCACCATATGTCATTTTACTACCCAGACATATGTTTACTCCGTATCGTCAAAACTCAGTGAGCTTTGTGTAAAATAGACCGGTGAAATGCACACTAAAGACGAAAAAAAAAAAGTCACACTTGTCGGATCATGTAAAGTTCTGCCATGTGTACATTTAAAAATAATATTACGTTTTTTTGTTTTTTTTTAAACTTTTGGTTGAATTCTTAGTGTTCTGGTTTGCTTGTTTATGTTTAGTTTCCAAAGCTTGCAGTCTTCAAGATGATGAGCAGTTTGCTATGGCTCTTTCTGGGCAATGTTTTACAGCAAAGAAGAAAGCCAAGGCTAAAGGTATGATTATATTATTATTATTATTATTATTACAAGGGAAGAACACAACATTAACAGCATTAAAAATAACAATATTCAAACCACAACAAAAATCAGCAAATATGAGACAGACTGATACATAAGGATAAGATCGCCCCGCTGTTGTGAGTTTCCCATCACAGAGGAGTTTAATAGTACGGTTCAGGTCTCGTAACACACACAATGGCTGAATTCATGTTTTTTCCCTCTTCTCCTCGCTGAACACGTGTCGCGCTCAGCGTTGTGATAGCGTGGTATACTTACCGCCAGCTGACTCCAGCAGTGGATTGATTGATCCAGGGGGTCTAACAAGACACGTTTGCAGACTTAATTCGTGGTACCCGTTTCCTCCTTTTTAAAACGCACAACTATGTTTAGTAGGCACACAGAATTTGACACGAGATCAAAACCTTTCAACCCATCAAGTATGTTTGTTTTTCCTGATGTAATTGGCCTTGTCATTGATTCAGGGTAGCTTAATGTTTATCCCATGCATCACTGTATAAGCATCTACCACTTCTGATGGGAAGCTGTTTCATTGATCTACCACCCTCTTGGTAAACTAAAAATATGTTTTGTGTGTTATTTTTAACTCCTAACCTCCTTTTGGAAATGCAGAATCATAAATGTTGATTATTTTTTTGACATTGCCTTGCTAAATGATGTGTGGGCATTTGCCCAAAACAGGCAGGGCAGGGTAGCACTTGTGCTCTTAGGCCAGTCTTAAATTCTTCAAACAGGGCTGGTCTGACTTGGACTGCCCAACACTTGATGTCTGGAACACGGCAGGTTGTCTGTTTCCTACAATAAATCTGTCTGATGGAACCCCTGCGTGCCTGGAGCCTTCTTCTATTTTGGAACACGGCAGGGTCATGAAACGTAATGTGATGTGACCCAGCGTTGATTTTTTGTTTGTTGTTATTTTTGCACGTATTTGCACTAGTGCGCATGTTAAGTTAATGTGTTGAGAATGATTTGATTGTCTGATTAGTTATTTGATCCATCAGATGCATAGTTTTGTTTGTTTGTTTGTTTTTATTTATTAAAATAAAGATTTGAGTTTTGTTCAGTTTTTTTTATCCACTCACTAAATCCAACAAACTTTCCCAGCAGGGACTATTATCCCAAAATGCCTTTCAAAAAGTACATCTGGGAAGCGACCAAGAACAACGCTCATTGTATGTCCGCTATCGGTGCTGAGTAACTGGATTGTAAGTATGGTTGATTTCTCTGTGTTTTTTTATGTTACATGCAGGTTCAAGTTATTAGAAATGGCAAAAACATTCCAGTCCCAGCTTTTCAGTAGCCAATTTAGGCCATTTGTGTGTATAATTAGTGGGTAAAAATGCACAAAAATCCTTATTGGTTATTATTAGTGGGAAACGTAAGGGCTGAAAGGCATGAATTGTCAGTGACACATGACCGGTTGTTATCATTTGGACTTGTTATATGTTATGTTACCCGTGTTTGCACAGCATGATCTTTCTTTGTATTCTATCACACAGGACCAGTTTGAGCAGCATGTAAAACCCGACGTGCATCTGAACATCTACGTATATTACGGTCCTGAACGTAGCAAAGATCCGGGAGTGCTTTCCTCGCAGGACGTTGTTCTGACGACATACACGGTTGTGACACACGACTATGCCGTAAGTGAAGCATGCCGGTGGATGAACGGGGAGCTCGCAGACCTTTTATTATTTAGCAAATCTTTTGCTCTTTTATTCTACCTTCAACAAACTTTTATAGGTATATTTTAGTATCATACATTGTTATATGTTTTAGAGTTTAATTAGTTTAATGTCCCAGACAGGCTCACAAAAAAGGCCTACTTATGTACTTTAAAATAATCAGCGGCAGTGCTTCTTCTCACGCGCAATAAATACGAGCCTGCCCTGTTGGGTACACAGGCTTCCCATTGAATGTCTACTCAGTGGGTCACTTTGGGAGAAGTTATTTTTCCAATGTCACCAAAATAATGAGGAAACAGCTTAGTTTTGATTTCTCGTTAAAGCTGTCGCTGACCTCTGCTCTGCTGAGGATATTTTTGTCCAGAAGGGATATATTTTTAATTTAGCGATAATGGAGGAGTTTTAGTACCGTGGATGGTCCCCCTCACTGCCTTTCATTCTGGTAATATGTCTATGGCTGTTTTCTTGATCTATATGACAGCTTGAGATGCTGTACCCAGAAGACAACGACTACTACAGGGGGGTTGCTGCACTCTATTGGTTCTCATTATTGGCTGGCATTGTCTGTTGGGAGACAGATCCACGTGTGAGCAGTCCTTCACTACTCCTGCAGTGGGTTAATGTCACTAGGATGGATGCGTAGGCCCAGTAAGATGCCCCTCCAGAACAGTTTCCTGGCTCTTCATCCTCACCGTCAGGGCGACAGCTTGTCTAGGAAGAGTGCACTAAGGGAAAAATGTGCTTAGGTCATTGTTCAGATTTGTGGTTGTTTTTCTTGGAGCTTGTTGCAGGAACATGTGAACAAAATGATACCGGGCTCCATGCCCCATCTTATCTACATTTTAACTATATCATTTTGGCTGTTTGGTGCCTTTAGGTGATACGTATTAATAGTGGGAGCAGTGAGAAGATCACCTGTCGGCATCCAGTTTCGGTTGAGACAATGGCTGACGTCAGATTAACATCTATATCAGGGTTACCAGCTTGTTAAAAACAAAAACCACATGATCCTTAATATCAACTGTCATTTTCTTGCTGAAAAGCAACTTTTTTCTTTATTCTATGAGCTAATTCAATGTATTGTTTCTGGTTTAGAACAAGAGTGACAGCCCGTTACATAAAATGAGGTGGCTAAGGGTGGTGTTGGACGAAGGGCACACCATCCGAAATCCAAATGCACAGCAAACGAAAGCAATCCTCAGTATAGACGCAGAGAGACGATGGGTGCTGACAGGTACGGCTTGCAAGTTTTTGTTTCATTCTAGCGGTTAACTAACGGAAATCAATGTATGAAACGAGTGGTTAAACAAAATGCTCTTGAATGCTTTATCGAGACAAAACAAGGAAATCGGCGTAACTTGTCCACAGCTTATTCTTGCATTATGTTCTCTTGACGATGCAGGTACCCCAATCCAAAATTCACTGAAGGATTTGTGGTCCCTCCTGTCTTTCTTAAAACTGAAGCCGTTCACTGACCGACAATGGTGGCATCGTACGATTCAGAGACCGGTGACCTTGGGAGACAGAGGAGGACTTGGGTAAGAACAAAAAGTTTAAGATCATTTTTAGCTGGTTGGGTCTGAGTTGGCTTTATAAACTTGTACGCTATACTGAATGTTTTTATAGCCTCATAATAGCCCACTTTAGAATCCTTTCTTATGTCTGAAAAGGGGGCTTTGTGCATATTCTTTGAATGTTTTAGCCCACTATGAGCATCGTGAAGAGTCACGAAGGAGGTCTAATTGCAATTTGAAGTTGAAGGCAATGAGAATATTTTGATGCCGAGTATTTGTGAAGAACAAGATAAATGCTATCATTCCCCAAATACAGGCAGTACAAACATCTCGTCACGCTGCTGTCTTCATACAAAGTGTAGCCTGCATGGAGTTTATAAACAGACCTTTATTCTTTGTCTAGCCGGTTACAAGCCCTCATTAAGAACATCACTCTGCGGAGAACAAAAACCGGTAAAATCAAAGGGAAGCCGGTGCTGGAACTGCCAGAGCGGAAAGTGTTTGTTCAGCACATCCAACTGTCGGACGAAGAAAGGCAAATATACGAGACTCTAAAGAACGAAGGCAAGGCCGTCATTAGCAGGTAAGGCACAAATATGTCTTTGACTGCAGTAGAGCCGAATAATGAGGTTTGGATGACCTTTTTTTATAGTTCTAATGGAAAATGCGTATTAGTTATGACAAGAAAACACCTTTCCGTGTGTACTTCTAATTTGTGGGGTTAGTTTCTTCCTTCCCTTTATTTGGTAAACATGGTGTCCTTAATTGATTTCTAGGATTATTGTTCCAAAAGTCAATTGACATTTAATTAGCCACTTTTATTGTACTCAACATCATTCAAAGAAGAGAGATTTTACCAATTATGTAAATTGAATTTGTCTGGGCTTCACGTCTAATCTTTATTAGGGATGTTTTTTGCAAGCAGCGTAATAAAAATGGTTGTTTAAATTAGAATTTTTTGTTAAGTATCCAGCAAGTGGCCGTAGAGTACATTGACACTACCATAGGAAAGAGGAAAAAACATATTAAAAAAAAGCAATAAATATTTTTCTTTAAACCTCATCCTATTTATACTTATAAGGGGGTTTTAAAAGTAGCCCTTGCAATGCTGGTGAATATTTAAGTTGACCACCAAAGAGTTGCATTGTTTTGTGTTCAACTGCAAAAAAAAACTGTGCATGTCCTTTGTGTTTGTGTATTAAATTAGTTTAGACCTATATTAGAAAATATGACTAAACGTTATCTCTTTAAGACATGTTATACTGTTGTACATCATATTGATTTTTTATTTTTAAGTACGAGTTTAGACAGCATTTATCTGGGTAATTCAGTTTTTGTGGGGTGTATGGAATCTCCCCTTCCATTCCTAATTCTGTGTTGACCGTTGCGGATCGAAGGCTGCTGTTCTGAACTGTCACGGCGTGTCTTTTAGGTACTTCGATGAAGGAACGGTTCTTGCTCACTATGCAGATGTCCTCGTTGTGTTGGTCAGATTGAGACAGCTTTGCTGTCATCCTTATCTTGTCTCAAACACCTTGTCATCCATTACTTCTACAGGTTAGTGTTTGTAAAAATTCAGTACAAAATGCATATGAATAAAAATACAGATGAGGTCATGTGCAATTTCCCCACTTCAGCTGTTAATGGTTTTTTTTAATGACAAAGACCAATAAACCAAATTACTCTTTGAATTTATTTAAATACGTTGGCACCCCCATTTAAATAGAATGGGGAGTTTTTCCCTTGCACATAACAGTATTTGTCCTGGTGGGGTATTTGCCATCGCAACAAAAACGTCAATGTCCGTTTGGCGGAGCTGCCAGCCTTTGTGTTTGTCGTTATCAGCTCGGTCAACTGGACGCTGACTAAATGTGATGTGCAAACGCCGGGTTCAACAAAAGGTACACAGCTGCTATCGCCATTCAGCAGAAATACAAAACCGCTAGGGATGTTAACTTACAGCAAAAAAAATGCATAATTCTAGCTTCACCCCGACGTTCCCAGTTAAAGATTCAATGTATTTTACCAAGCATAAAGTCTCATTGTATATATTCTATTTTTTTTTGTAAACTCGTAGGCAATGGCACCCCAGAAGAGTTACGGGAGAAGTTGGTGAATAAGATGAAGATTGTTCTGAGTTCTGGCTCGGATGAAGAATGTGCAATTTGTTTGGAATCTCTGAGCATGCCCGTTATAACCCTCTGCGCACACGTGTTCTGCAAACCGTGCATATGTCAGGTCATACAGAGCGAGCAGGTCAGTGTCGCGTTCAATCCCACTTGTACTCTTTCAGAACGGGATCGAGGTATTTTACCCACCACCAAGGCATTTAGGTGTTTGCGAGGAAGGGTTTATTTAAGGGATTTCTTATTCCTGACCAAGATATGATTTGCTGTCCCCTCTATGCTGAAGGGAATGTGGAGATCAAGGGTCTTCGTATTTGGTGGTTTTGGCCAAAGCTAAGAGGCTTTTGGAAAGGTGTTTTCTCCCTGTTAGGGAAAGTTATTCAGGCCCCTGTGGTACATAGCAATACGTTTGAATTACTGAACCCCATTCCTCAGGAGACAACCACAAAACTAACTAAAGATTGTTGGTTATATGATACTAGTCGTTAAATTGGTAATTACCAGACATTGGGAAGATAGGCAATCTCTAGGGATGCAAGAAGCGGCCCAAACAATGAATGGCATGCAAATGACGAGGGAGATGTTGCAAAACCTTTTCAACACACTGCAGACATATGACAACGTTTGGGCCGAACAGCCATCGCAACTAGTTTAACAGAAATATACAAAACAACGCCTGGGCTTTTAGGGAGGAAAGCATTGCAGCTGCAGTCCCACTTCTGTGCTAAAAGTATTGCCACAAACCCTTAATATTCGGACTGCTCAGTGGGCTTGTTACATGTGCGTTATGGGCGCATTTTATAAACTGCATTCATTAACCTGCCCAGAAAAGAAATACGATTTCTCTTAACTACAAAAGTAAATAAACAAATGCAAACCAGCCTGAAAACCAAAGCAGACAATGTCTCATAATGTTGCTGTATGAGAGATATAAACGCACACAGGCAGTGGCTCCAGGAGTACGATTAAGAGTTGGGTTTGCCTTCACAAAAAGAAGCATAAAGCTGTTGGAAAGACTATCAAAAATGTGCAAAAACTAAATTGTAAGGCGGCCAATGAAAATAAGGACAGATTTAAAAGATAAAATACCAAGTGTCAAAGAAATGCTGCAAGTGGTACAAAAATAGGGCACAATCGCCTATTAAACAATACAACAGACATGGGGCACAATCGCCTATTAAACAATACAACAGACATGGGGCACAATCACCTATTACACAATACAACAGACATGGGCACAATGGGGGCAAAATCGCCTATTACACAATACAACAGACATGGGGCACAATCGGCAAACAAATACCAACAATCGCGCAATCATTAACAATACAACACACATGGGGCACAATCGCCTATTACACAATACAACAGACATGGGCACAACACCTATTACACATACAACAGACATGGGGCACAATCGCCTAGACTGGGCACAATCATTACAATGGGGCACAATCAATCCTATTACACAATACAACAACCATGGGGCACAACGCCTATTACACAATACAACAGACATGGCACAATCGCCTATTACACAATACAACAGACATGGGGCACAATCACCTATTACACAATACAACAAACATGGGGCACAATCGCTTATTACACAATACAACAGACATGGGGCACAATTTCAGTCTAAACTCGTCACTGTGTTGCGAGCTTCTCCTGCAACAAGCGCTCGGTGGCTCCTGCGTAAAGCATGGTTATGAGTACTATTTTTTGGAGGTCACTGCACTGATTGAATCATGCATTATACACGGACAGGTCATCACTTCTTACGAGGAGAAGCTTGTCAGGGTCGGCTCCTTACAATCCATGGCAAAGTCAGTTGCCCGCATATAAATCCCACAGTCAGCGTTATGTGGTTGTAGATGCGTGCGGTGCATTTCCAGCCGTATGAATGCATCGCCTGTACATATGAAATGATTAACCCCAAACGCACGTCAAATCCAAAATGATTAATTTGCTAGTCTGGGATTTTAAATTGAGATACAAAAATTCTTACAGTGATGTAACTATAGTGGTTCCCATGGTGATTACGAATAATAAGGACTTTTCTTCCAGTAGCTTTAGTAATACATCTTCCAGCTGGCAGATTTTAAAGTTACAGATGATATATTTGTCCAATACTTCATTTTTCTGTAAAACTACAGTGAAATAATTTGTGCGCTGCCATATTCCAGCCAAACGCCAAGTGCCCTCTGTGCCGAGGAGAAATACGCCGGGAACATTTGGTGGAATGCCCAGAAGAAGACACCGAATCTACGCCAAAGAAGGAGCAAAAGTGGAAATCAAGTTCAAAAGTAAGCTTTGCTGAATTAAAGACAGATTTTTACGATTTTGATACCCCGGTCTTATAATGTAATTTCTTACTTTTCAGATAAATGCTTTAATGCTCGCATTGACAGACCAAAGGAACAAGGATCCCCGCATAAAAAGCATCATTGTTTCACAATTTACCAACTTCCTGACGACGATAGAAACGGCTCTCCGGTAAGATAAGCTTTGTCATACGTCATCTTAACCAATTTGTGTAATTAAAAGCAGTAGTCACGTTTATTTGGGCTCTTTGACTAGCATGTGATTTGTATGGGAGGTTACTGGCAGGGTTCAGTCCTGGAATCTGCATGCCTCTAATGGGTTGCATTCAGATTTACATGTACAACGGGACGGGGGCAGCCATTGCAAGTAAAGTACATGCGTTGTTTCTATGTGCAAAGAGGCAATCTCTGATAAATGGGAAAAAAATAATTAGTAGTTGTAGTATCTTTGTTACTTGAGTATCTCCCAGGTACCATCTAATATATTATTGGATAATACACAGGTATAGATGGCGCCCGGATAATACACACGTGTAGATCTAATGCACTGATAGGGTGCCTTTAAAGTCACAGAGATCACAAATAGAATGACTGCTTTAGCAAGATGGTCATGGGTCAGACCAAGGCGCAGGCAATGTGTCAGTGAAAGCATTTTGAAATCATTACTGTGAGGCATAAAGCCAGACGCTGACTACTTCGGGTTAGATCTTTTATCTCAGACTCTACAGCGTAGAACTCGAGATCCTTGTTCGCCAACTGCATAACCTTGCATTCATTAGTCTTTCATTTCACCACAATGTTGTAAACGACCAGCCATCGGCTAATATAGGAAGTTGTGAAACTGTTCTAGATTCATATTAAGCAGTTGGTTAGAAGTGCGACAATATTTAATGCTTTCAGACGGCATGTGTAGCCCTCTGCGTGCCCTTTCAGCAGTTATGTAACCTAGTTTTATGCAGCGTAATACAGGATGGCTGCCAAGTCAGGACTGTTCATACATGCCATGTCTGTTGCCATGGAGACCTTATGCTGCCCTCATTTTTGTGCAGAGAGTCTGGCTTCACGTTTACACGCCTGGATGGCTCGATGACACAGAAAAAAAGAATAGAAGCGATTCAGTGTTTCCAGAGCAGTGACGCCGCGTCTCCCACCATTATGCTGCTATCGCTGAAAGCTGGAGGCGTGGGGCTAAACTTGACAGCAGCTTCTCGGTTATTCTTAATGGATCCTGTAAGTATTTGTAATGGACACAGGTGGTGTCTGACAGCTGTGGTCAAGGGGCGAACCATTCACAGCGATGAAATATATTTTTATATAGCACAGGAGCGCAAAAACCAAAGCAGAAATAGAAGGGAGCGCTCGCTCGCCGTTGGCTCCCCTTGAGCATCACTCACTGCAGCCCACACCTCACATTGATGGGGGTTAGCTGTTTGCCGGACTGTGTTGCTTTGAATCACATGAGCCTTTTCACCATTAGGCTTCTCGCCAATTAAATTACGTAGCCAGCACAGCCCTTTTCACTGGTCAAACTTGCCAAAGCGAGGTACTTGATCCTACAACTCCCCCCTTCAACCAGTATACCCCAATACATGCAGCATCGTAGAGTGACGGTGATATGAAGATGACATGCTCCAGGGGTGAGATACACATGGCCTTGTTGCATCCAATTCCTAGGATCATTTCTTATAATACTTGAGAACAGCACTCTGTGTTGACGGTAACTGGAAGACTAGCCATCTCCACACTACATATCCTGGAATACAGCGCATGTTCAGGAGAATTTTCTTTATATGAAGCTCCGTATGATGCGTCTTAACTTCTAGTCTGTCAAACATTCCAATTAATTTGCTAATCTAGTGGTATACGATGGTACATTAAACATTATAGCGTCAATATACGCAGTGCTTTGTACAAACTGTTACATTGGGGAAAGAGGGCTTTGATGGCAGACAGGAACCGTTTAGCTCCTCCTAAACCTTAATCGGTCCTCGAACTTATTTTTAAGGATTGCCATATAAACATGCTGCTTGGTCCTTACAGGCTACAAAATATTCTGTACCACCCACTAACCAAAATATCTGCCACCAGCAGTTTGGGGGTCTTCACATGAACCTACCAACTGTGACAGACCTGTGACCTATTTTAAAATGTTAAAAAAATAAACCCCTCGATCTGTAGGCCTGGAATCCTGCTGCTGAAGAACAATGTTTTGACCGGTGTCATAGACTTGGACAAACCAAGGAAGTTATCATCACCAAGGTAATTACTTCATACTGCATGATGTAGTTAATTGTATATAAATTATATATAATAAATTCTCATTTTATATTGTTCCCTTCAGTTTGTGGTAAAAGATTCCGTAGAAGAAAATATGCTAAAAATTCAGGACAAGAAGAGAGAGCTTGCTGCAGGGGCATTTGGAACAAACAAGCCCACATCGAGTGAAGCGAAAAAAGCGAGAATCGCTGAAATAAGAACGCTTGTGGATTTATAAACAAACATCAGTGTGGACTTTCTTCCAAGTGACTGTACATTTTTTTGTTTTATATATAATAAAAGTTCATCCATTAGGTTTGACAAGATATACATTAACTTAAGCTGGTACTGAAAATTACCGTATTTATCGGCGTAAAAACGAAAAAAAGCCGAAATCTTACCTGCGTGTTATACGCCGATATATCCTAGAGCTGCACGATCTGCAGCCGCGTCTCCCTCACTTCCGGTCCCGGCGAGGGTGCGTGCTATACGCCGGTAAGTACGGTAGTTCCCACTTCAGATGTAAAAAATGATCCTCTAGTAGTTACAGTAAAGTTACATTTCCCCAAATGAAGGGCGCCGCAAGGGGACTGAACACTTTCAATAGGAAGCAATTACAAGAAGTACAATTACAAGAAGTACAATTAAAAGGAATAAACCGGTATGCAACCAACTGCCAGAATGCAGAACTAAGACAGCAAAAAAAAAAAAATAAAAATATATATGACTCGTTCCGCTAGTCTGATGTTAGCTTCCATCTCCAGAAAAAGCCACTTCAGCCATTGAGACATGACTTGGACACAGATGTTATCAATGGATTTGAGCAGTCGATCAGACTCCAGATGCTGCATTAGATCCGCTGATTTAGGAAGTCTGTTTAGACAGTGTGCAGCATTAAGTTTCAGCATCTTTAGGAGTTCGTAACCCAACCTGGAGTTCTTGCTGTTGGAAAGCCATCACATTCATAGCCTTTGGGGCAAGTACAGCTGCCAGCTTGAGCTTCTGTCAAGATAAATATTTGCCCTGACTAAATGGGTCAGACAGCACCACGGAACAAAATCCACAAATTCAAGCCACCAGCACTCTAGATTTAGTAAGAATGTTCCATGCAGACAGTGACAATATCCAGGAATATTTCTCTAAATACACAGGCTGGGGGGCTGCATCTGCCCAGTTGTTACAAAAGTGACCCCAAGAGTGCTTCTGATTGCCCACAGTATTTAATAGAGAAATATTCTTGGGTATGGGCACACAGTGTGTAAATTCTTCTTGATACTAAATCTAAGGTGTCATGTGTTGATGAAAATTACATTTGGACTGAAGCCACTTTGTGGATGTGTCCAACAGTGGTAGCATTGTTAAACCACCCTAGAAACAAGTTTTTTTTTTAATATATAAACCCATCTTATTCTGATGCATGCATTGTCACATCAGCCTTCATTTAAAGAGCTAACAGCAGGCATTTAACTCCCTACCAATACCAAAGAGCAGTTGTGTACTAAGAAATGGTCATTTAAATCACATAGGGGCCAGCCAAACACTTAAAGTAGGAGCAGCTCACTGGATTTGAGCCATCAATGTATAGAGTGATTGACCTGAAGCCACATTATATTGGCATGGGTCTATTAAGCAATGGCCAGGCAGTGTTGGCCAATAGAGCAGTGGGCATTTTATTATTAGCCTTCTACTTTAGAAAGATACCGTCAGGCTTACTAGTTTTACCAAAGTTAACTGGTTGAGACTGACTTAGCAGGCTGGGTTCCTGATGAAGTTATACCCCACATGTTTTTTATTCTCTTACACATTTGCAGGAGTTGCAATTTCCTCTTATTGCAGCACAGCTCTTACCTCCAATGTTAGTTAAACCCATTGAAGGGCTAACCAGATTCCCCCCTTTATTATAACATTTTAATACTGGAGATATAGAATTGTAACAGTATACTGAACATATTCAGTTTAATTCTTTTAAAGTGCCATATTACAGTTATTTCAGAAAACGCATTACAATAGCCCTTCTAGGGCACATAACCGAACAAGAAGCATTCCAAGGTGTGTTTACAGGGCACCCCAAATGAGTTGGTAGGATCCTAGCTTGAATCCGGAGTGTAGGAGCAGGCGTAACTAACTTGTTCATTTAATTAAGTTTGCTCATAGGTAGAAAAGGGCAATATTGTAAATACTACAGCTGGAAAGGCAAACCGACGCTATACATGGCCTATACATTATTATTACATAGAGGACGACTAGTTGGAACAGTGTTGGGATTATTGCATCAGCTGCTCAAGCAAGATGGATAGTTGGAAATGATCTGGGTAAATTAACAAATTAAGTGCTAGCCAGTGTTTAAAGCAGACACTTAAGTGATTCTCCAACTAGACATAACTTTGGCTGAGAAGGGAGGGATAAAAACGGCACAAACTGGACTTTTACAAAAAGAGATGCCTATTTAAATATCCCACCAGTAGAAGTGGAGAAACCACCAACAAGTTTTAGTAAAGCTCCTAGCAGTTTAGTAAACTTCTGGTAAAACACAGTCCTAGATGCCAAATAGATCAACAAGTCCTTGTGCCGAGAAATAACCCTACTGGAGATAGGAGTCTAGCTTCTTTCTAATGTTTTCATAGGAATCTGCTCCCATGTAGTCAGCTTGGCCTTGTTCCCACCGTTCCCTGCGCTCTTCCGAGGATATAGATGGTTGGGGGGGAGCCGCGATGGACATCTGTGCCACAGCTTCTGTAACTTCCTCCTAAAATGAGAACAGCCATGTTTACCAGCTTGAAGACCATAGCTTACAATGTAAAAATGAGGGACCCAATGGATATCCCATCATGCAAATAAGCAGGCAAAGCAGAACTTAATACACAGAACCAGCAAGAATAAAGAAAAAACAAAACTGCAATGGATTCTGCGATGTGTATATAGGTTTTAAGTTCTTCATACCTCTCTACAGAAGCGACAAGAGAAAGCCAGTGAACAGATCAAGCCCGATAGCTGTGAACAGTTTAAGACAGGTAAGACAAAAGCCCACAGGAACTAATGGACCTTTTTACAGCATAAAGCACTAACCTATCGGCCATCCCAACAACCTTCATATCGGAGACATGTTTTGTTCAATGTCAGAAACAAGTCCCTGTTAACGTACCGCTTTCAGGCCTGTTGATACATCTTTAACCGCGCCATGCTCCGTAAGTAAAGGAAGAATTCTAGTAGTGTAGATATCCCACCAGAGGTTAAGGAATTCTGGGTGAATCAGTGTCTGGTCATGCATTTCACTTTTTACACTCTTCGTTTTGCTGTCATACGTGTAATTCCATGGTTTTACTTTACCCAGGAAGTGAACCACCTTAGCATCAGCCCCAAACCTAAGACAAAAAACAAAGATTTATATTACACACACACACACACACAACACAAATTGCTTGGGGGGGGGGGGCAGAATTCTGACTGGCATGCACTTTTTGGCAATATTTTTCATACAAGCTGTGCATTCAAGTCTTTCTAAGAACACTTGAAGTATGTAAGCATTAGCCGTACAATTTTGCATTTGTATTTTTGTTGGTTATAACTAGCAATTCTATAAGCCAGCAACACATTGCCAGCGATTGAGAAGGCCTTTGGTATAAACGTTGGATGCCCTTCTTGTAAACTGAAGCCTGGAGTGCTTCCAGGTTTGCAGTTCATAACACCTGATCAGATGCCAAGGTCATCAGGGATTCATAAAGTCTTCATTCATTAGAATCAAGCCCTCTTGCCAGTAACTGGAAGATTATTTACAGAGGAGAAGCCAGTACCGTAAACAAGTTGGACCTCTATCAGCTTATTGGAGTATACCACATATTACTAAGCACCTTTCATTTGTTGCCCAGATTTACAACACCACTAGCCAGTCCTAAAAAGGTCTAATCAGCCATTTAAACTGTGCTCCCATACAATTTGACAAGGCTTTCTAGTGCTCACTCCAGCTTTCTACAAATCATGCAGAGGGGTTTAGTCATTTTCCCTTAGACACCTTTAAATATGATGGGGGCACAAAACAAATCGTCACATGGCACCTAGAATGATCTTAATTTGGCATTTGAACGGGGAAGTCACCTGACAATAAACAGCCCCCTGGTCTGCAGAGGAGTCTAGCCAAGAAAGAATCAGCTGGATTCATTACACACCAACAGCTACTGAGACCCATTAGGAGATCGCTATCTATAAACCTACTGGACGAGAACTACCTCACATTAGCAGCCAAGTTTAGTAGTTCTTATATTAGACTTTGCAGTCCAGTAACCTGATGTTGCACTAAGAGGGGGTGGAATTTTCATGTGACTCTTCTCATGACCAACGTGGTCCCGTCAGGCTTATTTTAGCCACGTTACAGCCTCTTTGTGGTACAAATTAACACAAGTTAGGGGTCAAGCTGATTACTTACGCTTTAAAGGCAGGGAGGTACGAGTATATCGAAATACTGCTCAAGTTGTAAACAAAGGGAAGATGCTTGTGAATGTCTTTTGTTGCCCAGTTACTGAAGAATGCATTGAGCAAACCTTGGTCCCCACCTAAAGGCAAGAACATGGATGTCCACATCAAAAGTGTCATGCAGAATTGATTGAATCAATTTCTTTATTGCCTGGGTACATTTACTTTATATACTTTTATGTCATTAAGTTATGCAATGCAAACAAAAAAGTAACTACAGCTATACAATCATTTCATGGGGGAAGCGTCTGAAACTAGACCAGTTTGCTTGCTTAGCTCTAAATTCAAATGCATTCATTTAAAGGAAGCTGCAGATTAGCAATTTTAAATTAAGAATAATCTGAATTCTCCAAATTACCCAATAGGAGAAGTAGGCTGCCTGAGGGTTCAATGGGTTAGGTTGCTGGTTGCACTGTGACTAAACCTGCATATACAGAAGTGTATTATGTACCTACCATCAAAGCTGCCTTTTTCTGTAGCCAATTGTAACAGCTGGTTGTAGGTTTCTATAGATGGTTGGTAAACAAATACTCCAGAGTTGAAGCAATCTGGCCAGCCTGGGTCTGGTGCTGCAGATAGCTCTTCTCGCTCAAATAGGTTATCAATATTTGACAAAACCTGCCATGATCAGAAGATGCAGTTATTGTAAACAGAGTTAGCATTCAGTAAATCCTACTGCATCCGAGAGGTCGTGTGCTTCATAAGTCATCATCCCATCATTCTTCAAATACTCAGTGAGGAAAATATATTGATCACCTCAGTTACACAGCAACCATAGACCCTACTACGCAAGGAGACAAGGTGAATGAGCAAGTGGCTCAGTGGTACCCACTCACCCATGCCAATTTGGCTAGAATCAGTCACAAACGGCAGACCTTGGGATGCCGAGTATATGCAACGTGAATGTCTTACCATTGTGTCTGCATCCATGAACACACATTTTGTGTATTCTGTAAGTGCCCAGCAATGGAGTTTTGTTAATGTGATGCCAAGTTCTGGTCTCTGCATTAAAGCCAGGTGAGCAGAATCCTCACTGTCCAAGACATCCACTACCCGAACTACATCAAAGACTTTATCCAGCACTTTTCTGTATATACAATAGACAGTTTATTAGAACACCGTTCACTTCTGCAACATTGCGGATTAAAAAAAAAAATAAAGTTAGTTACTTTTACCTCATGGAGTCTGAGACCTGAGGCGTTATGAGCACCACCAGCTTCCTTGTCGTGTTGTGGTTTCGTAGAGATGAACCCAGTACGAGAGCTCCTTTAACATATGGATCATTGGTGGCCAGTGTTACAAAAGCTTGATCTTGGAAAATAAGAAATTTGTTTAGTTAAACAAAACCAAAACAAACTGTAGAGCACGCCTAAGTGGTTTCCAAAGAATCGGATCCCATTGGTGTCTTGATCAAGCACAGTTCTTGCATCAGGCAATTAAAATTTGCATTTGCTTTCTAGCATCCAAACTGCTTGCTCAGAATGGCATACTAGAAGCTTGCCAAGAGAATTATGCATCCCCTCCTTCCATACTTTAGTGCTTACAGGTTGGGCAAGGAAATGTGACCTCTCTCAAGATAATCAGGGACTTCTACCAGTGTAATTCTTAAACTACCAACCCTAGCTCTATTCACATCAAATAAAATCTTTGTAGTTTTACAGCAAATACATGCAACCTTTCTGGTATAGTTTTGAGATTTGTTTTAAAGCCAATACAACAGAAGCTTGACATCTTAAAGATGATCAACATGGAAAGAAGGATCCCAGTGAGGTCCTTGTCAAGGGATCATAGGAAATTGGGCCATACACCAAGAATATGCATTTATGGGCAGATGTAGCACATTTAAATATATTTTGGGAAGATGATGAATTCTTGGATCCAACTCTCCATTAAATGTCTGCTCTCCTACATGCAAAACTATATCTCAAGTCAAGGGGTTATGTAGCAAAGGGAAGACGGGCAAGTAGCTGCCTTGCCAGCAAAGATACCAAGTATTGACCAGCTTCTTCCCAAATGCTTTGCAACCCAACTGTCTGTACTGTATTGACCGATTTTATGTTATTGAATACATGCCACCTTCCACGAGTCAGTTTAGAGACTGGGCGTCTATTATGTTGCAGCCACACCATGATCTGTAGTGTTTCAGTGACTGGGACGCACACAAGCGTTATGTGGGATTGGCAGTGAACCCCACTGGTTACCTACAAGAGTGAGCTATGTTTGTCCACACTATACAAGGTTACCATTCACCTGGTGACATAGCCCATCTGTTCACTGCGATTTACATGAGGCAGACAGCACAAGGGCTTTCTATTTCATACCTTCCCTGGAGCGTGGGCAGATACAGAGCCAACACCCACTAGGGCAAGGAGGTGTCACAAGAGATTTATTTTGGTGAACTGAAGTAATGAGCCGTGTTCACTTTATGGATGAATGAGCCACTGTAATGCTGTATGCTTATTGTGCCATACTGGACAGAGGAGCTAACAAAATGTACTTTGAGAACTTTGTCTTTTTGTGGGGTGCAGAGTAGCATAGCCATATTACTGCAGAGGGACAGTTCGGGAGGGGGCAGGGGAGAAGAGGACAGCAGACAGCCAGCACATACAAATCCCCCACTAGCCTCGCAAATCATGGCAAAGGGAATTAAATTTAAAAATACACACAAGCCGACTACAACCAGACTCATCCATGGTGCTTTTCCTCCACAGTCACCTTCTAGGAATGTAAAGAAAGCTTTGCCATCTAGGAGAGAGACCAGGATGACAAAGGGAAACTTACTTTAATGTGCCATGTGGCCAACAGTCCTGCATCTTAGTCTCCAACACCAAGTGTTGCCAAAAGTCATAGAACACCTCCAATATATTGTTCCACAACAGTCCAGTCACGTTCTAATCATGGTACAGGGCAGAGTGGGACGCCCCAGACCAACAAGCTAAACGCTGGGCACCAGCAGTTGCAAGTGCTTTTAAAACGCCTTTAATATTTGAAGACCAAAAGCCTGCTTTAGAAGTTTGAAGACAATGGGCTTGATGCAATAAATCTTTTTGCAATAAAAGTACAGTTTCAAGGAAATCTATCAATTCTCCTAATAACCGTGCTTATTTCTTAATAGCCAAGAGTTGTGTATTACACTCCCTGCCAGCACGGCCGTTACAAAAATGGCTCAATATCCTTCTAAGGAAGTTCTGATTATATTAATAGAGAAAAAAAAAAAAAAAAAATTACTGGACGAGGAGGCACTGCAACACTTCTGTACCTTAAAGACACTTTATTCTAGCTACCCATACAGGTGTACAGTCTAGGAGCAACTGTGAAAGTTAAAGCAATAATCCCCTCCAACAGATTGTATATTAAAATGGACACCGCTTAATATAGAACCATTTTTTTCTGAATAAGAATGGGCTTTACTGATGCCAAAGCTTGTAAAGCCATGCTTGGTAGAGACAGCTGCAGTTATCCGGCGTAAGTCACAGCATGAAAGGATGGCGTTACAGCTCATTTAGACTAATCTTTCGCCCTGACCGGCTAAAATACCATTTCTGTAAATAGTCCTTGTAGCAGCACTATAAAGCCCTCACTTATTTGACAAGCAATGACCTACATATGAAATGCATCCGATATGCAGACATACTGTCCCCAAACAAGTTCACAGGGAACATGCTAACTGCATTGTTTGAAAGGGACACAGCAGGCACATGCATGATAGCCAAGCTTGCAGAATACCCCCCATATGCATTTAACCCTTCCTCCCAGCTATTTTGCATGCAGGAGGAGACATGTTCTGCCAACTCAGCAAACAAGCAGGCAAGTGCTTCTTCAGACTCCCATTGCTTGCATGGAAAGCTCTTTAGGAGAAGCTGCAGCCTGTTTATTGCACATTTCCCAGCCAGTTGTGTTATACCTCCCTGGAATCTCACAGGAGCTGGCACTAACTGGCATACTGTATGCACTTGTGAGCAGATATATTCTACAAACCAAGGATCTGGGGGTGCAGGGAAAGCAGATTTGTAGCATGTATACTAATCAATCACTCCACATATGCAATACGATCACACTTATTGAATATTACCAAATCCTACTCTAAATTTGGTATGTCTGATAAGGCATTCGTTTGTTTCCATGTACTTACAGGATAACAGGAACAGAATTATGCCAGGCATGATGGAATTACTGACAACGCAGAATAGAGAATGCAGTCAGACGTGATCTATTGAGAGAGGCTTTATTCTGGCTTGCAACAGCAGTTAGAGACCAAAATCTTTTTTACCGTTTGTGTTTTTAAAGTGATAAAGATCTTTAGAACATTTCCCAGAGGAAAGCAATAGCCGATTCTGACAGACAACAGAATCCTGCCTCCAATTCCCGCTATAGCACATAACTTTGTGTCCCCTAAGGCGCGATTGAAAAAGCCCTGGGAGGAAAAACCTGTTGCCTGCAGGGTCACTTTCATGTCCATTTTATGGAATTAGCCTCACATTTCAGAAGTCAGGCATGAGTCAATAACCATTTTCTGACCACTGATTGGCACCATGTATGTACAGGCTTGGAAGCTCACACTAGTGTGGCCATGTCCTGAGCGCCATATATAGGAGGAACCTAGTATGGGATCTCCTTTAAGGAAAAGACATTTAGCGCAGTAGGTGCTTTTTTGCCCCCCTCTTATATATTGTCAGGCAAGTATCACCAAACATTGACCTAGGCCTATGGCTGTTGGAATGGCTACACAGACAAGGTTCAATTTGTTTTCATAATTATGTATCAATCACAAGGCACACCATACCAATATAGAGTATAACGTTACAAGAACTACTCCAGGAGTCCTAGAAAGAACTGCAGTAACATGGGAACATTAGAGGATACAGTGCAACCAACTAAAAATAAAAGCTGGAAGCAACGTCAATCAGTTAGAACACAACAGCTGGCAAGAGCGCACTGAAGGACTGCGGACACTCGTCACGCTGAAGAGATCTTCCCAGGAACACTTGGTATGACATGCTTGAATCTAGCACTTGTGGCATCTAAAAACTGAAGCACAAGAATGCAGCCTCGATCTTCATATCTGAGATGTGCGTAGGCTTGTATTCCCACTATATAGGAAGCCAGAAACCACATGTTCCCCCTTCAAGACAAATATGAAAGTGTCAAATATAAAATAAAAAAATAAAAATCCCTGTGGCAGCAGTTTCCATACTTTAAAGGCATTGGTGTTTACTAAAGTGGGAGGGTGCAGGACATTTTAACATCAACACTACTATGCACTATGAAGGGCCAACTCTGTAGACTCCTAATGGAAGCGGCATGGATGGCCCAGTATAATGCATCATGAACGCTTCCAAGACCTCAGTCTCCTGGAGAGTTAATAAAAATAAATAAAAACACTAGTTTATGCATTATAAGTGGTCTATATAAGGTATGATGAAACATGGATTTGGAGGTTTTCAAATGCACCAAGCCTATTTAAACATTTATATGGACTACAGTGCATATTAAGCAAGCAGTTCTACAAATTTCATTTATTTTTAAGAATGAAGATTTTATACCATGTACTGACTTAAGCACCACATTTACTCTCATATCTCTACATACAAATATATTTAACCCCTTCTGTAGTCCAGGTAGATCATAGTAGAAGGAGCTTGACTCCTACCCAGTAGGACAACTGCAGCACCACTTTGGCCAACAACCAACACAAGCAAGTCAACGACACAGAATGGTGTAAATAACCTGAAGCGAGTTCACTCTACTCCATATTGCAACATCAGCAGATGACACCAAGTCCCAGACATATACACCTTCCCCTGGGAAATCCTATGGATGACAAAACCAATTAAGAGCCAGCCCAATGGAAAGAATCCCTTGCGCCATCTCCAGATCTGAACATGATCTTACCAACGCTAAAATGCAACAGGGGATTAACACTTGCCATGTGCAGTTAAGTTGAGACAAACTCATTGACTAGGACACTTATAATATCCCATAAGATTAAGGCTACCATAAACAAACAGATTGCTACCTAGGGAAGTGGCCATGTTAGGGGCAATAGCAAAGGGTAACCCAACTGGCCTGGTAGCTGTGCGTGGAGGGCAAACCCGGTATGATGAAAGCAGCAGGTGCCCCACTTCCCTACGGTGATATATTTGGCCCAGGCCAGTCTTGAAGTTTGTATGTTTGTATTATGAATAAAAGATGGAGATGGCCCTGGTCACATGGTATTTGTTGCAGTATCTATGGCCATTATACAGCACTAGAGATTTTGATTGCTGTAACGATGTCAAGTTCACCCGAACTGGGGGGGGGGTATTAAGACATGTGCAATTCAAAGTATAGATCACCAATACTTTTGGTCATTGGAACTGTCAATCATTTATTAATTGAGATAAGCCAAGGTACAGTTTACACACCCCAGCCTTAGGGATTACATACCAAGCACCGTACAGGGGCAAACCCCCGCTTTACTGCATGCAGATTTTGCACTTTACTGGCACATAAGTGGTTAACAGCCAGGACATAGGTCGAGGGGAGGCTGTCCGGACCCCTGGAAGCCATCACCCTGCCTGTGTTAGGAAGCGGAAGGTGTACGTGATGGAGTTTACCGGACATCCCAGTCGAGATAGAGGTCAGCCTGGAGATACCGCGAAGGACAGCAACTATAGGCAGGTACTTATAACGCGCAGCTACTGCGTGACACGCAATGTGCTAACGGGACATAATTAAAGCCCTGAGGAGCGGGGGGTAAGTGGTGGGCTACCCACTGAAGAACACCCCATTTAGGGCTTTCAAGTGCCAATGATGCTCCGTGAAGGCTCCTCTCAGGACCACATCGCCGCCGCAACAGTTGGATAAGAAACCGTAATAAAAATATAAAACTCCGGCTTCCGTTTAACGGACATTCAGGAAATCGGAAAAGAAAAAAGCGGAAGAGAGTTCATGTGAGGCGCTACCCCTATAAAGGTCGCGTCCGGTGCCACCCTACCTGCCATGGCTGAGCTGCTGCGCTGTTCCGGGCTCTTGCTTGCACCTCCCCTGACCCAGCTGTGCAGATGCTGCCGGTCACAGCGGATCCCAGTGACCTGCTTCTTATACGCGGCCGTCACGTGACCAGGCCCCGCCCCCCAGCAGGAGCTTACACAAGAAACACACACATTGATAAACACGGTGCCCAGCCGGAGCGCCCGGTATCCGCTAATTGCGTAACTTAACCGGCGAAAGATTTGCCAATATTAGGGCTGCGCGGGCAAACTCACCGCTATTTCAAATCCTTCGGGTGATTCAGGGGTTAATCAAGATGCTGTTAATGATTTACAGTCATGCCTGTGAAAGGGGGCGATCAGGTTCGCGTTAATGTCTATTTATTAACGTGTTCTGTGCGAGTAAATTCATACGGCAGGACCCCATTAATCTTCCGCAGTAAGGCTAGCCAATGCGATCCCTCACAGCAGTTTACTTAAATCCATACATGCCAACAGTACCGAATATTTTGGAACAATCCTCGCCTTCAGATTTCTGTGTGGTGTTGGTGCTGCATGCGTGTGGGCGACGTGCTGCGCTGCTGCGGTGTCCACATTTTGTTCACAGATCAGCAGCTGATGTCACGCGGTTCAGGATCCAGCATTCAGGAATTTTTATATATGTTATTAATGAATTCAGATAGCACCGGCATACTCCACAGCGCAGTACAATGGCTATAACATGTAGCGCGTCACGTAATTCATACGGACTGAACCAGCTCATTGTTTCATAAAATAATAATGATTATCATTTATAACTACAGAACTTTTTTACAGCAACAAATGCAGTTTTATTGCTTAATATCACTTTTCTGTAAATAATACCAAATTATTAGGCCGTTCACTTTCTCGGGGTAACTGTTATTGTCAGGACTGCCATCGGAAATCTTGGGGCCCATCTCCCATTACCCCACCCCTCTAACACCATACAATAACATACGCTTTTACGCACACTCTAAAACCATACATTGACAGCAAGATGCTAACACACACGCTGATACCATACACTAATATCCGTACACCATACAACAGACACACGCATGCTGATACCATACACTAATATCCGTACACCATACAATAACAGACACACAC